>SZWC01006608.1:73180-84224 GCA_023375785.1 Penium margaritaceum
GAGAGGGAGAGAGAGATAGAGAAGAGAGAGAGAGAGAGAAAGAGAGAGAGAGAGAGAGAGAGAGAGAGAGAGAGAGCAGCCTACACCAGGAAGAGGCCAGCGAGCCATCTCTCTAATGCCGCCACACTTCTCTTGTGACTGGTGGCCACATTCCGCACGAGGTGCACCAGGTCGGAGGGCCTTTAGAGGGCTGCACGTGAGCAGAACGAGGAACCCGGGAGCCATGCCCATTCGATTCAACTCACTGGTAGGAAATAAAAAAATCAGACGTTTCGCAAACCGTTCAAGTGTTTTCTAGGCAAAACGATGAACGCGGGAGCCGTGCTCATTCGACTAGACTCACTGGTGTACTCCTGCTCCATGCGAGCCAGCATCTCCTTCTTGTGGCCGAAGCCGCTGCGGTTGTAGTTGTCGCTCTTGTTCAGAGCGCGTCTGAACGCGCGGCCGTCCACCTTCTCCGCACCCTCCGCCTCCTCGTGGCCCCCCGCGCGAACGCAGAGGCCAGCGCGCCGACTCGGCCGACGAGCAGTCGCCGGCATCTTCGCGAGGGCCGCACCGGCGAACGTCGCCGAGGCCGAGGAGGCGAGCGCGAGGGCCTGGGCCGCAGCCATGGCTGCTCTTGTCGAGGACCAGAGACTTGTGGGCCCAGCTGCAGAGAGACGAGCCGTCTGCCTTGGCAATGGATGGTGCCTGGGTAGTCGATGACGGCTATCGCCCGCCCGGACCTCGAAGGCAGGACAAGGGCGAGAATCCGTGCCACGAACGGGTTCGGCTTGCAAGGAGATAGAGGCAGAAACAATGGTATGCGAGCATCGCTGTCACATACGGCTCATGTCGCCCTGTCGCCGATGGGCACAGGGACTCCCAACTCCCGTCCTTCCCAACAGGCAGATAAAAACTATTTGTTTCTCCGCGTTCGGGATTCGAACTCCCCTCCTCCCCTCCCTCCATCGTCCGATGGCGTCCGCAGAGGTGCGTGAACTGTGGCGCATGTACGTGAGCGTGTGTGTGTGTATGTGCATGTCAGTTTGTGAAGAGTGCGAGTGAGTGGAGTGTGAGGAGTGGCATTGGGCGGAGGGCGTCCAGGTCACTCCCCGACCGTGCGAAGACGTCCGCCTCGAGATTGCCGCAAAAGTGTGACGTAATGTTAAGCCCGAACGAGTATCCTGGCTTGGTTTCTTTTCTTGGGGGGGGGGGGGGGGGGGGCTGACTGAAACTGTTCCTTGCTTGATTTCGTGTTTGTAAACAACTTGAGGAGTTTTGACGGCCCAGATAGACGATTGAACACCAATTTGAGGTTCTGAGAAAATTTAAATTGTTTTTTATTTAAAAAATATGATTATAGTTTTTGTAGTTTTTCACTCAATGAACCCTTTTGACTTAATAAATTACTTACATAGGACAAAAGAATCCAAAGATTTCTTTTTAAAAAAATTCACACTTCCAAAAACTTCCTCATGTAGAAATTGAATGAAAATACGTCAAGTACAAGATTCAAACCCTTCCTATTCTAATTAAATTATGTTCATAATTTATTTCCTTGTGTTTAATGTCTAATTTATCTAAAAATTACCTAGATTATAATTTTAAATGATTAGGAGGAATGATTTAACGTGGTTTGAGCTCTTTGTGCATTCACAGGATACCCACAGATATTTTTATAGATTAGGAGAGTTTCTTACAAAACTTGCATGTCTAGAACGTGGCTCAGAATGGCTTGCGGATGGCGTTCCACCACAAAATTCACGGCATTTGTAATTTTTTTATGAGAATATGCTCCTCTGGAGTGTTTTTTGGGGCACGTGATTGTAAACATAGTTAAGTGGAGCGTGTCCCCATCGAAGTACAACATATGTATGGAATGCCCTATTGCCACATGGTTTCGTTGACAATAACAATTTAGGGTGTGCACATAATGTTTGTTGGTGGAAGTAATATTAATGTTGCACATTTATAAAACGAAAGAGGGTGCACACGCAGTCTTGATTTCGTTGCCTTGCTGGTATTTCCGGGTTTTTTTTTTTCGCTGTATGGAATCGAGTTCATGACCTCGGGACTCCAACTTATGAAAGCAATAGATTCGCCCGTCACACATCCGACCTGTCAAATGTGGCCTTCTCTTCACCCCCGCTGTCGCACCCCTCGCCCTTCCCACTCACCGTTGACCGCCACTNTCCCCCCCCCCCCCCCCCCCCCCCCCCCCCTTCACAACCTCGCCTCCAAGTGCTTCGACCACCCAACTTGCCAACGTAGACGCGTCTGGTTCATGAGGAATTCCAAGAACATGCGCCTCTTACATTGTTTATAGGCCAAAAAGACCCGATGGCATGCTCAGATCACTTGCTCACACAAAATTTCCTACCCGGTTCTTCTTTGAAATACTGAACTATATTTGTTAGTTTACAATATGGAGCTGCAATAAGGAATTCATGGCCCATGGAAATAATAAACAAAGGAATTCATTTGGCAGTAGTGTGTAGACCTAGCACACATCTTTCTTTGATTGCCTTACATTCACTCAGGCACCAAAAATGCTTTGCTCTCCCAAGTTGTCTAGGGTTGCCTAAAATATTACTATGTATAATCCCCTTTGATTTTTGGTCTGTCTTCATAGCTCTTTACTAAATTCTTTTTCGCAGACTTGACAACCCTGCAAAAACAAGGGAAAATGAGGAGAATTCAAAACCAGCTCTTAACATTGTCACCAAGTCTCATTAAGTGCCGCTAACATCGTCATTGGTGCTCACGACACATAGGTGTACTCGCTCAAGCACAACACATATCTTGAGTATCAATGTCGCAGCTTCATACCAACTTCGTGAATCAAGGTAGAAATGGGGAAATGAAATGGACACTTGCATTTTCTGTACACTTTTCCAGACATAATGAAACAAATAATGGCCGAGGAACGTCCTAGCGACATTGGTGGAAGACAGCTGTCAGCAGTCCGCCCTGCCTAAACAGATGCTGTTGATGGAGTGTAGAACTTGAGCAGGTTGCTTCGAAGGTCTTCCTCCTTGGCTCCGCTGTGGCTGTGCAGCAGCTCACCGCTGCGGAAGAAGCGGAAGTTGGGCACAGCACGTACGCCCCACTTCCGCATGAGAGCCTGGAGGACAGATAGGACAGAAGGGAGGTTCAGTGAAAACATGAAGGGGATCGTACGTAGCCAAGCCTGCTGATATGACTGGTGTGGACGCACAAGGTCCTGATTGGGGTTGATGGTTGCAGCCACCCAGCCCTAATCTGAAGTTGACCCTTGCAAGCAAGCAGGCATTGATCAGGGCCATGTACGATGCCTGAGCATTGTGTTCGTGTTTGCGGCCATACCTGCTGAGGGCGCTGCGAATGATTAGAGGAAACAGACCAAGCTGAGGCATAACCAAATAAGCCTTGGCAGCAAGGCAGCCGTGAGAGAGGGAGAAGTCAAAGGAACGGGTGGATATGAAATCGAGAGAAAGGACCAAAGGACGCTGGGATAGAAGTGGGAGAATGGGCAAGATGAAGTGGAAGCCAGAGAGAGAGGGGGAGGGGGGAGGGGGGGGATAATGAGTGAGAAAGGTGGGTGGAAAGTCAGGAATGAGGGCAGATGAAGGAGGTGCAGGAAGGGAAGTGGTAGCTCGGGGGATGGAGTGGGGGCGGGAGGGGGAGATGGTGTTGCTGGGATGGGGTCCATACCCGTGTGCCTTCACTGTAGTCGCCGTAGATTTTGAGGAAGACAACATCAGTATACTCGAGGCTCATTTTGACCACCTTGGGGTAGATGAATTTGCATGGCCCGCACGTTTTTGTGGCGATGTCAAGCACCACCTGTAGTCATGGACATGGTTATTGTCATGGTCATGGTCATTGTCGTGATGATCATAGTCATAGCAGTGGTCATGGTCCGGGGCATGGGTACATTCATATTTGTGATCAAGGTCATCGTGATGGTCATGGTTGAGGTCTTTGCCATGGTCTTTGTCATGGTCTTGGTGACGTTCATGGTCATGATCAAGGTAGTGATCAGGGCCGTCGCAATGGTCATGGCCATTGTTATATTCATGGACACATCATTGTACTCATGGTCATCGCCAAGGTGCAACAGAAGAGGAAGAGTCTCTATGCAGCCCTATGATCTAAGCAGTGGATCCAACTGTCATTACAGAGGAAGGAAAATCTCAAACGAACTTACTCCCAAAAAGTTATGGGTCTCCTCGGACATGAACTGCGCCAGACAGTGACTACGCCTCAGAATTGAGTTATGAGTTTCACAGGCTCACACAGTCACATGCACCATTGTTCGTTGAATTCTAGAGATCAATCAATCTGCACAACACCAGCCACATAAGTGAAGAGCCCCCATCCCCCCACCCCCGCTCCCCCCACGACTTAAACTGCTACATTCTTATCCTCATTCCCTCTCCAATCCACCCATCCCCCCCCCCCCCCCCCCCCCCCCCCCCCCCCCCCCCCCACCCCACGTCACACACCATGGATAGAACATTATTTTGAATGCAGCTACAGAGAGAGCAGCACAAGCCCAACGTACTAGTCTGTCGCCAGCTTCTGCCATGTACTTGTTGAAATCTTCCTCTGCAGTGACGGGGAGGCAGTGGGAGAGGGAGAGCAAAGCCGAGAGAGGGTGAGAGGATCTACATACAGACGCGGGAAAGCTCCCAGAACACATAAAGAAGAAGGCTGACCACAAGATTTTCTCTTTCACATTTTCATCAGTGGAAGCATGCAGTGAAAAGGGGAAGTAGTTCGTGCCCAGTCAACAAGGTCAGTGGACTCAAGTTGGCTGAAACTGGCCGGTGCAAGACGTGACCGCAACAGCAGCTACTTAACATGGCAATGTCCCATGGCCTCCGCACACCACTGTTCACCAATGTAGGGGAGCTACGACGCTCCCACCGTAATATTCGATCCAACATGGACCATGGCACACACATTGCTGACTGGCATGTGCTGCAATGGTAGCGCTGCCAAGCATCACCTGCTGCTGTCCTAATGCTGCTGTCCTGACGCTGCTGTCCTACAGCTGCTGCCCTGGGGCGAACTGTGTAGGGATGTAGAAGATCTGATCAAACAAAGAGTGTGCAGAGGGCGTGAGTCCCATGGCCATGGCGAAGTAGCCAGTGCCACAGTCAAGCCGCCATTGCCATGGCTAAGCTGCCACTCTCTTGGTCAAGCCGCCATTTTGCCAGCCTATCCATGGTGCCGTACAGCACGAAACGTTTTTTACGCCCCAGTGACTGTTCCTGTGTATGAATGATTTCTTGTTGTGCACAGAATCTTCCATCTGACTGGTACCAGCGCAGTGGGAGCGAGTGCGATGATGATGATCGTTGATCATCAAGGAGGTTCAGCACCAAAATCCAAACAGTGGCATCTCTGGCATGCATCTACAGCAACACCACACAGAAGCATGGATCACAAGCATGGACCGCAAGCATGGATCACAAGCGTGGATCACAAGCATGGACCGCAAGCATGGATCACAAGCATGGGTTGCATTCCCAGCCCACAGTCCTGCATGGATCAACAGAAGCGTGACTCGTGGCTGGCAGAACTCTCCATTTTTCAATGGCTGCAACAATTCCCCGCGACTTTCGTAAAGGCTCCATGGTCCATTGGGTTCAGCACAAGTCCTGCTCTCAGCCTCAGACAACGAGGACGGGGAGCTATTCGAAGAAAGAGTAAGTATGAGATCTCCAGGTGTGAGCCACTCAAGAAATGAATGAGGTTCATGAAAAAAAATACTCTTTCAAGTTTTGTTTTCAGGGATTTGTTGGAAACGTTTGCACATGCTCAGTGAAAACTTCCCGTGCGCCCTCTGTGCAACTGATTCAGGCTGCAGTGCGGCACCAGCCCAACTGTCTGGAAATCTGTCTTATGCTTCTCCTTTCACCAACACCATTCGCGCCCACACTGCACGCCTTGCAAAGGGCTGCCCTGGCTGGAGAGACCCTAGGCACCACTGCCGGTGGTTGTGATCCCAAGCACCTCTGCCGGTGGTTGTGATCCCAAGCGCCACTGCCGGTGGTTGTGATCCCAAGCACCTCTGCCGGTGGTTGTGATCCCAAGCACCACTGCCTGTGGTTGTGATCCCAAGCACCGGCACCGCCACTGGGGAGACTTTGGAAGACCACCACCACACTGCCAGTGATGGCGATCCCACTAGCATGTGGTCATGCGGATTGGAAACGCCATTGTCGGCTTCGTTGTTCAACACCACACTCGCTGCAAGTAGCTACCTGCACACTCCGTCTGCACCACAAATGCTTCGCAGAAGGTTCTAGGTGTTTTCAGTTGTAGAAGCGCCATGCAAGTACGCGACGCGATATTGCAGCGCGCAAGCCGAGGAGCAACCCCGTCACCACCATAGTCTTCCGGAATATTTTGGAAAAAAAACCAGTATACCTTGAATACTCTTTCTGAGTACCCCGACTACTTCTTCGGAGGTTCTTGAACACTCTTCCCGAGTATGTCGAGATACTCTTGGGAAGTTTTCACAGGGAGGGCGGAGGCGTATCCGACGCTGGGCACAATGCAGCGTGAAATGTGTACGGGGCTTCTCCAATTGACCAGCCAGGACGATTTGCGCAGAGGTCCCCATGGATGCGAAGCTCTATTGCGACAGAGGCGCAGCAGTCGCGCTATCTGTACGAAATGCGTGACGTATCGAGCACATGAATGAATTCAAGGATGGCATTAATATCCAGCACAGCCTTCAGCACAGCCTTCAGCACAGAAGTGAGCAAGAAAAATGAGCGGACAGCTGAGCGCACATCACACCACCGGCTGACGGCGCTGCCTGTGTCCGCTCTGTATCCCACTAGGAGCGACCGTCTGCTTCATATTCGCGCAACAAAGCTTTAACTCCGTCTGCGAACATGGCCGCAGCAGACAGCGCTGAATGCTCTGGATATGCTCCTCCGGGTTCCTCCGGTCAATACGCTTAAAAACGTCTGTAATTTTTTTCTTACCGCTTTGAATCTGCTTCACGTTTCCGTGTCCCTCCGGTCCAAGCGCATCCGGGGCTGCAGCGCAGACGGCCACGCGACGGCCTCCATGAGGCTTATGCGCGACAGCCGGCCGTCCTCGCAGCTGCAGCGACCGTGAACGCGGGGCAACTCTGGCGACCAGGCTGGCAGCGAGCTGAGGTGCAGCGAGATTACGCCTAGTCTGCTGCTCGGCGGATAGCGCACCATAGCCGCTCCTGCATTGGCACGGGGACGCCGCGGTGAGAGCCATGGCTGGGTCCGCGAGGGGCCGCTCGCAAAGTTCCTGAATCTGCTTGGTGGCTGCAGCGATTCGCAGGCAGTCGTATGCGGTCAAGGGAAGGCTGAGGAATTCCTACGATAAGATGGCTGCGACGCCTGTGAGATGACTTCGACACAAGGCGAGAATCTTTGCGCGGTGGCGACAGGCAGACGTGTGGCGGCATTTCCCAGGTTCAAGATCCCATGGCGCGCAGGCGCTCGAGAGATTTTTCCACCGTGTCACTGGTGGCGGCAAGCGGCCTCGAGTGCCGCCAGAGGGATTTCCACGTCACAAACGTCGCAATCGACGGTGAGCCCCCGTTTCAAGCACCTCTCCGTTCGCAGCATCGCTGATCGAACTTGCCAGGGTTTGCGACAATCGAGGTACTCATCCTGCTCGTTGTATTGGGTGAATGAAGGTGGCCTGCGAAACGGCCTCACGCTATCGCAACGACAGCCAGGCTGACGCATCCAGTGGCTGAGACGAGTCTGCAGCTCCTGCTTTTTCGGTAAAAGATATACAGTTCCAGGGCCTGAACTATTTCGACAAATGCATTTTGGGGCCCCTGCCTGTAACCTAATATGCGCTTTTGCATTCTCCCTCCTGTAGACTGGTTGACAAGAGCAGAAAGACCTTTGTCCCTCCCCAAACCCGCTTATTCCATGAAAGGGATCATAATAAAGGTGTGTGACCTCTTAGATGACACAAACGGTTATATTCGACATAATTGGAATCATCACATGTTTCAAATCCATTCCGAAGAGGAATTGTTCCTTGTGATATGGATGCTTTCGAGTAAGATATGGAGTGGCTCGTACAGGCTTTTCTTACATCCTTGTACACGACATGCTTAATTTGAATTTGGTGCGAAGTCTTGTGACTACACAATGCCTCTTGTCCCTCATACCACGACTCCCACATTCATCAAGTTTACATTCTTTAGAGTCGCCCAATCACAGACAACCCAACTTGTTTGAATCTTATTTCACGTTCCTTCCCAAAGGTGTCTGTTACATCATCTTACATCGACGTTTTTACCTCACAAAGAACGACAATGAGCAAGTTCGTAAGTTGAAGGGTGGCACAACCATCACATTGCTCTCACTTCCACAGAGGTTTACTATGAATGGCTCTAGCCTAAAAAATCTTCTTAGAAGTTTGGAAATTTACGAGGGTGCTCATGGTCATAAGGCAACCCTCCCCACCAAGCTTGAGCCGAGGCCCTAACATCAAGAGTTGCTGCTAACAATGCATTCCTAGCTGGTTATGTTCGATTATGCTCTAGGTCTTCACGGACTATCAAGGTTGTTGTGGAGATTGTTGTGCTTTACCTCGGAATTGATGCCCTTGGAGTTGGGGCTGTTGTAGCAACTGCTGCTGTGCATGCTGTCCATGTGGCATCGCTGGTGTTTGCAAATGCTGTTGTTGCTGATGCTGATAGTTGACCTGGCTTGTTTGGGGCTGCGACAGCTGCGACAGAGGCTGCAAAAAGGACGACTTTCGCGGACTCTGCTGGTAGCCAGCAGAATTTCCTACGGGACGAGGCTGGCCTGGACCAGTCGAGCCTAGGCCGGGTGACTGGTTACCCTGCTGCGACAGCTGCTGCTGCAAGTACTGCTGCTGCTGCTGCTGCTGCTGCTGCTGTTGCTGCTGCTGCAGTGCACCTACCTGACTTCCAGCAGCAACACCGCCTGGTAGTGGAGGTGTCCCAGGCCGCTGGTAAGCCGTGGCACCGGCGTGCAAGCTGCCAGGCTGCTGGCCTGCCACTCCCAAGTTGACGGTGCCACCAGCAGCATTGGCCACCGGCTGCCTCGTGCGCGGCGAGCCCGGAGCATAGAGTTGCGGTTGCGCAACCGCCGCCTGTCCAGGTGCAGCCCCAGCCACTGCTGCGGTGCCTGTGGCAGGCCCTGGAGTGGCCCTCAAACCACCACCAGCACCACTAGGCACTGACGTCAGTGCTGCTGGAACGACCATGGCAGTCGGCCCCACCCCTCCACCTGCCCCCGACGAGTTTCCTGCTGGCCTTGCTCCTCCTGTGCCTTGCCCTGCACCAGCAGTGCCAGCAGCAGCCGCAGGACCTGCAGGTGCTGCAGCTGCTGCTGCTGCAGCGGCAGGTGCTGCTCCTGCGAAACCCGCAGCACCGCCACCGCCCGCTGTCGACATCGAAGGAGAGCCAGCAGCTCGGGCCTTTGCTGCGCCCTTCCTTGCTGCGGGGCCTGAACCTGAACCTGTGCTTCTCTGGCTCTCACTCTTCCTCAGTCGAGGGTTCCGCCCAGCTCCTCCTCCAGCGGCACCAGAGGCAGCAGCAGCAACAGCAGCAGCAGGACTGCCACCAGCAGGAGGGCCAGCAGCAGCAGCAGTGCTCGCAGCACCACTGGGGGCTTGTCCGGACCCTGGGCCAGCCCTTGCACCTGCAGCACCTGCAGCAACTGCTCCGCCTGAAGTTGTTGAACCAGCCAGTCCTGGACCACTAGGGCCACTTGCTGCCCCAGACGGGGGGGATGACGACGTAGCAGGCACATTGAATGGTGAAGCGGCTGGGCTTGGTGGAAAAACAGTGGAAGGAAGCTGGCTGAGGCCACCAGAGGTTGAGATCGACTCTACTTGCTGAGACTGCGGGGATGTAGCAAAGGATGGCGATGCTGACTGCTGCTGCTGCTGCTGCTGCTGCTGCCTCTGCCGTTGCAGCTGTCTNCGTAGCAGGCACATTGAATGGTGAAGCGGCTGGGCTTGGTGGAAAAACAGTGGAAGGAAGCTGGCTGAGGCCACCAGAGGTTGAGATCGACTCTACTTGCTGAGACTGCGGGGATGTAGCAAAGGATGGCGATGCTGACTGCTGCTGCTGCTGCTGCTGCTGCTGCCTCTGCCGTTGCAGCTGTCTCTGTTGTTGCTGCTGCAGTTGACGAGCAAGCTGCTGCTGTGCCTGCAGCTGTTGCTGCAACATGTGCTGCTGCTGCTGCTGCTGTGGCTGCTGCTGTTGCTGAAGCGATGATATCTGCTGCTGCTGTGGCTGCTGCAGCTGCTGCTGATGCATCTGCATGTGCTGTGCGACCATAGGCAGGCGCTGCTGCAACTTCCTCTCATTGCTCCCGGTCGCAGTAAGGGGGGCCGTTGTGGCAGCAGCAGCAGCAGCAGCAGCATCTGCAGCTGCTCCCTTGCCAGGAGACTGTGGGGGCAGGCTGTAGCGCGCCGCTGACTGCCGCACGTCCAACGTGGACGGCGATCGTAGTTGCACCTGCCATGTCCGATACAACCCAGGGAGAATCCGACAAGCTAAGCGAGAATGCGATGCAACCCCAGAGAGAATGTGATGCAACCCCAGAGAGAATGTGATACAACCCCAGAGAGAATGTGATGCAACCCCAGAGAGAATGTGATACAACCCCAGAGAGAATGTGATGCAACCCCAGAGAGAATGCGATGCAACCCCAGAGAGAATGTGATACAACCCCAGAGAGAATGTAATGCAACCCCAGAGAGAATGTGATACAACCCCAGAGAGAATGTGATGCAACCCCAGAGAGACTATGATGCAGGCGCAGCCGCAGCTGCACCTGCAAAGGCCCATGCAGATTCACCACTGTGAAACGCCATGCTCCACCCATCACAAGTTCCATCACAGAAATTCTCTTGCTGCTGCCAGGAATGAAGAAAGGAAGAAAACCTGGGGCGGGGGATGGGGGGGGGGTGGGGGATTAGAGGGGGGGGCACTGAAGTTGCAACTGATTCCCTTCCAACTTCTGTTGCAGCAGAGGGTGCCCGCAAGCATGCGACAAACAGCAGCAAAGAAAAGCAGGAA
>SZWC01006608.1:96712-121637 GCA_023375785.1 Penium margaritaceum
TCTCTCTCTCTCTCTCTCTCTCTCTCTCTCTCCCTCTCTCTCTCTCTCTCTCTCTCTCTCTCTCTTTCTCTCTCTCTCTCTCTCTCTCTCTCTCTCCCTCTCTCTCTCTCTCTCTCTCTCTCTCTCTATCTCTCTCTCTCTCTCTCTCTCTCTCTCTCTCTCTCTCTCTCTCTCTCCAAAGATAGACGTACGGAGTGTACAAAAAATAAAGAAGATTGTTATCGCTTTCCCAATTAGGCACCTCCTACGCAATGAAAAGTACACAACCCCACAGTTCGGAGTCATCCCAATGTCAATAGACGTTTTCAGAGGGAGGGGGGTGACAACTTTTTGTGGGATAATGTACTTCACACAACATATGAGGCTTTCCCTTTTTGCACTATTTTATATTTATATCATTGTCAAGCCTTAAAATATGTGCAAGTTTACATTAACAATATGGAGATGGTTTTGTGTGCTTACATGGTGCGAGGTCAAGAAAACTTACCAGAATGTGTGCTTGATTAAACATTTGACACCGTATCTATCCGTGCTCAATTGGGTATTTCACCCGCTTGTGTTCTCATCTACAAATTTGGAATTTTTGTCTGCTTATCTGAAATTTTTACAACTGTGCATGCTTTGAGAAAATGATAGCAAAATTTTGTTATTATCTACAAATCTAAAAATCTCTTGTGCCCTTTTTCAAATGGTGAAGATGTTGAATACCCATTGGAATTCTTGAAACCCCCAAAATTCTGAACAAATCTTCTCGAAGCAACCTCTCAAGACATGGCACTGTACATGTCACGCAACTCAAGCGCCAAAGACCCCAAGTATGCTTTGATTTTTCTTCCGCTATCCTATATATGTGATTAACAATTTGGACACCTTTCATCAACGTACACTCAATGAAAACTAAAATGATCCAAATGTCCCAATTCCTTTAGTTATGTTTTTCTCTACAAGCAGAACCAATGAACCACCCATGTTCCGCTCAGCATCACATCCTCCCTTAATGTGTGGCTCATGCACACAATTCCCTAAACTCCCTGCTTGGGCATTCTTGTCCTTACATTCATTGTCCACCGTGCATCAACCTCTGAATATTTACATTCAATAGCTAAGGTAATATTGAGTGGATTCCCTGACCTCCGGTGTTTGGTTGTAGAAGGTTTTAGCAAGTTTGATCGCTTTCTTGAAGTGTTGAAAGAACTAAGAACAACAATGTACCTCAATATCCTTGAACAACCCCACTCCTTGGTGGATATGTTCAAAGTATCATCTTACACCACAGCATTGCACATGCCACTTGGCTCAAGTGCCCAAGACCCCAAGTATTTCTTATCCTTGTTTGCACCATTCTATATATGCAGTTGATGGTTCAAACACTGGCCATCAGTATTGCTATTGCTCATCATAAGTTAACCAATTTTTACGATTTCATGAGTACTTATTTACTCTGCAACCTTAATCTGTAAGCCAACAACCAACCGCTTGGTGTAGCAATTGGTACGAAAGCATAGTGGTTCTTGAAGGACAACTAAAAATCTTACTCCTAGGAAACAATTTCACTATAATATTTTGTGTAAATCTTTCATCCAGAAGTTTGCAGACCTCAAGACAATAATGGTTAGAGGAGCAAGTGTAACCGCAAATAAAAGAAATAGGTAAAAGAACAAAGATATTGATGATAAAGGATCAGTTGCGAGCAATACGTGACACTCTCTAGTCAAACCAGGTAGCACAAGCGATATGCTTCAAGGTAGACAACACAACTCCAACTTCTCCAATGACCAGTCCGATGATGGACTCCATAGGCTGGGCCCCCGGCCCCTATCCTTGCCCATGGAGATGACAACTGCCATGATGGGAGAAGGTATCAACAAGCATATAAGCACTCCTGAAAACCTATAATGTGGTGTAATGTTTTGAAGCTCTTAGCAACCCTCTACTCCAAGAACTCATTACATCAATGGAGGAGCTACAAAATGTGCACGGATTGGAAATAGTACTCACCAAGAGAGAGAGAAAGAGAGAGAGAGAGAGAGAGAGAGAGAGAGAGAGAGAGAGAGAGAGAGAGAGAGAGAGAGAGAGAGAGAGAGAGAGAGAGAGAGAGAGAGATAGAGAGAGAGAGAGAGAGAGAGAACAACTCTTTGATGAACCCCAAACCGAGCAAAAAATTCTAAAAAATCCATAGGTCTGAGGATTTGGATTTCATTGAAATGTATGGAGGTGTACTTCACCACTATTCTGGTCAATAGATTTCGGAACAATTTTTATTTTGTGGCCTTGCTTTTGTGTGGTATGGCATTAAGTTGGTGGTCCAATTTGAAAGACATCTAATGGAAGTAGGTGACTGATGGAGTCCAATAAGTATCGTATGTGACCATTCTCACATCATGATTGTAGTCTTTCTACCTCTTGAGCATATCACCACCGTGGTAAAAATATTTTACTAAACTAGAGAAATAGAATGAATATGCACATTTTTTCATCGTATACTTTTGGAAATTGAACGAGAATATAGGCGCACACACTAAAAAATTCAATGCTCACATCTAAGTCTAGCAAGAAAGAGTATACAACTAATTTATGTTAAATCATCACCAATAGTGACGTGACTCCTAAAAAAATATGTTTTCACTACAACAACACTTCAAGCACAACATGTGCTGAGCCATTGTAGTATTTAACATTTAAGAAGACACTTCATAGATGTTTATAGCCAAAGACAAGTTTGACAGACCTAAGTACAATGCTTCAATGTAGATATTCAATAGATGGTTGCACTAAGTACATGATTTGTATCTTAGTAGGAAATTTTCATAGTCAATAAAAACCGGTCGTCTGATGCAAATCGACGTCGTTGATGAGCACGACGAGCGATGTAGAACATGTAGAAAGCTGGGACACATCTTGTGCAACTCCAAACAACCATAGTAATAGTTCCAAAAGAGAGGAAGTCATCGGGAGTAGTGGAGAAGTTTGATAATGGCAAAGAATAGGAGTAGACGATGGATCTCCTATCTGGTAAAAAAACAATGTCAACCGTTTGCTTGTCTGAATGGCTCAATGTAGTCTGTGAAAGTTTGTGGGATCACAAAGTTTGACAAGGAATGTAGAGATTGAAAAAATCCGTGATGCTTCTACAAGTGCAACGAAGGGGTTGTTGGGGTCGGTAAACTGGTACTTGTACTACTACATGGAGGAGCTTCTCATTCTTTCATAAAGAACAATAGAAGCCAAGGTTGCAAAACAACTTAGATCTTCTAATGAAAACGTGGTTTTCAGATGACTATAAATTCATTTACTATAATAACCACTCGGACAATATAGAGCTATTTAAATTAATTGTTTGGAGGACTATTTCAATGAATGACCATGGATCACTCTCAGATAACATTTCCTATTCAGGCACAATACGCAAGTGGACTAAGACATGAGTGTGGCCTATATTCATATTTCATGGTAAGAAGTGACACTTGTTGCTTATAGAGTAATCCACAATGTGATGAAAGTTACAAGAAGAAGCACATGAGGGAGGATTGGAGGAAGTTGCAACTCCTATAACTTTACACATGATGCTGATACCATTGTACTTGCCCAAATGGTACCTACAAGTTCGAGCTTGGGCATGGCTCGTCCACGTGGGATAAGGGGATGATGGCGAGAGTAATATGACAAAAGAACCAAAAGTGGCCTCTTTGGCCTTGATACCTTAAAATTTCGTAGTAGTTGTAAAGGATTCTACACCAATTATTAAGGAGTTTGATGAGGATTTTATTGAAAATGTCCACGAGGCTTATCTTTGCAACATAGCATCAATCATGAGATAGACCTTAAGCTGATAAATAGACTAACGTTCAAGGGAACCCATTGGATGTGCGGCCAAAAAGTAACAGATTTATGAAGATAAAGAAACCATATTCAGGCTCAGTATTTATTAGGTCATCCACGTTATCCTACATTTTTTCAATACAAAATCCATGGAGATACAGACATGCATGAATTTTTGGAACTTAAACCATTGCCATCAAGAACCACTACTCCCCTTTTAGGAGGAAAATATTTTCCCCCAACTACAAGGGACTAGAATCTTCACCAATATGAACCTACAAAATGGGTGTAATCAAATCCGTGTACTTGACAATGAAATCAAGAAGATGGTATCTCACACTCATTTTATACACCTGGAGTTCATGGGTATACCGTTCGTACCCACAGAAGTCATAACAACATCTATGACAACCAAGAATATATTTTGTGCTGTATCTTGGTGGCTTTGTTGTCGCTTATCTTAATGAAATCCTGGCGTGCAAAAGCATGCCAGAGGAACATGGTGGACATGAACAGAACGTCCTCGAGGTATTATAAAGAGAGAAATTCTATAAAAATAACTCAAAGTGTGGTTTTGGTTGTCGTTTGATCATTTAAAACACATCATTGGTGTGGTACGCATCATCATGGACACAAACAAAGTCGAGGAAATGCTTGAATGGTTAACCTTGATCAACATGTGTAACATCCAAGTAATTTTGGTAAACTACTATCGTT
The DNA here is from genome assembly GCA_023375785.1 of Penium margaritaceum. Taxonomy (NCBI): domain Eukaryota; kingdom Viridiplantae; phylum Streptophyta; class Zygnematophyceae; order Desmidiales; family Peniaceae; genus Penium; species Penium margaritaceum. The sequence continues at coordinate 101,249 of SZWC01006608.1, forward strand.
ATACTGCAAAAAACTATACTAAAGTGTTACCACCTTAATCTGATTCTACTTATAAACCAATTGAGTGGATTTGAAGAGAAAGCCAAGAAGAAATTTTCAATATTTTAAGTAACAATCTAAGTTTAGTGCTAACCTTATAGGTGGTAGATTGGAAGGTGGACTACATCATGGCTACCTACACATGCAATTGTGCAACCAGAGATGTCTCTTCCAATGCAAAAGCATTGGAGAACTTTTGGTTGTGCACATGTGATCGGTAACACTTGCTCAAATCGATCTACAATATGTAAAAGAAAGAGATGTTGGAAGTCATGCACGTAAGCAAGACATAATGGTACTATAAAAAATGCCGTTGATGTGTTGGGTGTACCAATCATGATGCACTAAATCATCTCAACACTCAGCCAAATCTAAGAACCATCTACAAAATGAATGGATGGAGTGCGTAGAGTCCAATATCAACTGAGATTTTGAGCATTCCCTTGAATGAATAAACCTAGCAGATGTTTTGAGTTAGGGACCGGATCTAGTGGTTGGATTTGGTACACTACTCATGGAACAAGACTTGTGCCTTGTAATGTTGTTTAGGAAGGATTCTGAGGAGTTTGGCGGGTATGACAAAACACAATTATGGTTTGTCGAGCCAAACTTGTGATGAAGATTGAATTGTTAGGTCTTTAGACCCCCTAGTGACAAGTTGTTTTGCATGCTATTAAATGAATGCCATGAAATGTTTTTAGTGGAATGACAAGGCACTAGCAAAGTACTACTAGTGCAAAAAAAATACAAATTGACATGGAAAACTATTTCAGATGTGCACTATGCGTCCAAACAAAACAAAGTCCTGGTTTTTCTTTAACCACTCCTGCTACCTCAAAGAACATGCTTTGATGTTTCCATGGATTTTGTGATGGGTTTTCCCACCACACATGAGGTGTTTGATGCAATGCTTATGGTGGAAAACCACTTAACAAATATGTTACTGTGCATGTCAATGACGATAACGGTCACCAACAAAGCAAAATTCCGGCTATCCCTCAATAATGTCATCCAAATTCATAATGCCTCCTCAAACACAAGCAACAAAGAGAACGGCTTACCACAAGGTTCCGGCAGGAGCTAGTTTTCAATAGAGTTAAGGTGGGAGCCATTGATCAAAATTTTCAAGAGCATGCTAGTAAGTTTAGGAGTGATTCTTACATCCACTTGAAATTTTCACTAAGAGCACATGGGCAAATTCAAACAAGATTGACTTCTACATACTTGAAAAGGGGCCCAAACATGGGGCGTATTTGAATTGTTTCCTCAGTCATCTTTCAAGGAATTTTTGGGATCCCAAACCACTGGACCATAACCAAAATGGACATTCAGGAATTTAGAAGGTGTTACTTTCCTGTAGTGCAAGCTCGAGCGGCAAGGACATGGTGATTTTTTGGGGGGCTGGTTTTCCTATTTCCCCCCATTTGTATGCACACTGTTGAGGACCAGCCATAGTGCAAAACACTAATGATGGTGCACCCATGGTACAAAACAATGATCATTGAATGCTTCCTTTTTGCCTCTTAACACGATCTGAAGACGATATTTTCTTTGACATGACATCACATGCATACAACATCAAAGTGCTGACATCAGCATTCTTTTCAACAATTGCAAACCCCTCTTTTGAGGGATTTTTTCCGTGATAGTGGGGTTTGTAGGATGTTTGCATGGAAGGTCCAAGTTTCCCTATCCATGCGTGTCTGTGCAAAAATGAAAATATAAGTCCCAAATGAAATCCATGGTATGGCTTGAAATCAACTTGCATGCAAAAGAAAAAGGTTTACATGACCATGCTCTTGTTGAAAGAAGATTGTTTCCTTAATTTACATGTTGGGGTGGAGCAATGGTTCCACAACGATCAGCATAATGCATCTCTTTGAATTTAGTTTCACTTGTACCTGTAAAAAGTAGGTGCATTCTTCAATTATATTTTTTACCATGGATAGTTTTGCATGAATTCGAGAATTCATGCAAAATCAAGGAAATAGATCATGTTTGTATTTTTTAGGGGAAAGAGTGCTAGACTCAGTAGATCATAACTACTTCCAAGGTATAATCTTCGAAAAGAATGATTTCAGAAATGGAGACATTTGAATAGGTTACAAGGTAGACTAATCTGAGGAGACGTGTTTCCACCGTGCACACACCATTTATGTCATATTGAAGAGCATACGATGATCGATGTCATTGTGAAAGTACATGTCATAATCATGGAAAAAATTAGTATCTGTCGTATGCTTCCTTCAATCACTATTTGTGCATGGACAGCGTAGGGGTAAGCTGAGGCGACCAAGCTGATCGGGTGGCACATGAGGGACAATGATAATATTGATTCCAAGCAAGATTTGACTGACAGCAGTACAAGTCCACCGTTCAAAAATCTGGATATTACATTAATCTGGATAGTACATTAACTCTCTTGCAATCAGCTGTAGCAGTCGCAAAACCACTATGGGGATCTTGGCCAACTTTTCTTAGCTGATCATGCCAAAATCACAACACTCGGCATAGTGCATTGCCCAAAACAGGCCCTCCACATGAATGTGAGTATAGACGCGGGGCCTCGTCTGGAGACGAGGGGGAAACCAAGCATTCCATAGTAATTTGTCCTAGGTTGTAACGAGAAATATGTCTATTTTCATGACAATTGTCACAAATTTCAGGCGCAAGTATCATATGGCCAAAGCAAGAATGTGACATACTTGAGGTCTTTGATACTAAAGCTAAGTGGCACGTGTGATGTTGCATCGTGAGAGAACCTTTAAAGAAAATCAACCAAGATAAATGGGGATTTTTGACTATATCAAAACACGTCATTGCAAAAGTCTACTACAGTTAAGAAGTCGATGGATAAATATTGAAAGATGGATGCAAATCATGATACTTCTATCAACATTTTTTGTGTGTTGGTTGATCCTTTTAGAACCCTGCTCAAAGAGCCCCCCGGAGCTCAAGAAAATTGGCTAAGAGTTTCTTAGCTGATCGTCCTAACAGAGGTCAACAAGTGATGGGCCATAATTGCAAGGAAAAAATACACACATGCAAGGTTTAGGGAGTTGGGTCCGTCAACAATATAACCCCCCCCCCCCCAATTCAGCCACAATGTCCCAACATGTTGCAAGATGTGGATTAATGCAAGTTAAAACACATATTTATGTGTTGATCCATAACTCCTAGGTTTTTGTAGGGCTCCACATTATCGTCTGAAACATCAGAGGCTTGCCAATTCATGCGATACTCTATCACCTTTCTTCTTTGGAGGTGTCCCAAAATGTCTTGGAATACATACTCAGTGCCCTTGTTTGCTTTGATAAGATGTGGTGGAAGCACACCTCTTCCAGGGAAGTCCATTAGGTTTCTAATAGATTTTAGGTTGGTTGATGTGGAGTACCTGATGGATAGGCATGTTGTCACGTAGAAAGTGCTCAAGGAAATTTTTTGTGTGTATATGTTCAGCCATGATGTTTCTTGACCACTTAGGTTTAGAATTATTGTAATCTTTTCCTTGGCATTGAACATTCACCAAGTTGGGTAAGAAAATATTGTCGACATGGGATCTCGTGTCCTTTTGATGATAATCGGCCACTCACTTTATTGTTTCTTCAGATTTTGGGAACGTTTGGCAAGTCTATTTTCTGGTGATGTGGAAGTCTCACCACTAGATGTTGACTGTTGTTATATTACTTAAACATTGGAAACATTTCCCTCACCGTGGAGGTCATGGAGATGCATACGACCTCGACAGTGTGGACCTTGATCGTCCAATAAGTTCAATGTAGTGCGCCTAGCATTTAGAGAAGTTGTTTGAGAGTTTGATTGGTAGACTCAGTCTCATTCTTGGTGGATGTTACATGCATAGTTCTAATCTCTTGGATGCACACCATTGATGGGCTCTTGTTCCATACACTAATGAACTAGCCTTAATGAGAGGTGTTGTGTTACATCAAGCACAAAAACACCTTTGAGGGATCAGCTGCCAGATTGCCAGTCCCAATCTTACGGCTACCAAGGTCCTAAATTCAAACACACAAAGTTCACAAACTGAATTTAGAGTGTTTGAATGAACACAGAACCACCTGGACTTAAACTACATTTATGGTTAATCGCCTCTAAAAAATACACTCTTCATACAGTGTACATGTCACATGTATGCCTCTGGAAACTTCATAGTACATTCGTGGAAGTTACATTACAATTTACCTTACTACGTATGTTCATAAATATAAGCATGTATTTGTATGATTCAACATGCGAACATTCTTGGAAGGCTTGTAATTAAGTGTTAAACACTCAAGAAGTACCATGCTTTCTTTTTCCACAACTCAATTTATAGTTCGCTTACATAGATGTACATTTGTACTTAGACATTTAAAGTGCTACTACTGTAACGACTTACAACGCCTATTCTTGGATGAGGAACTCGGTGGAAACATAATGGACACGACATTACATTCAGTGGTTGAGGTTTTTTTAGTTTTCCTCGCTCGGGCTCCTGCTGGGCCCCACGGTAGTGGGGAGCACACTCCTCCAATACACTTACTCTTTTGGAGGAGGGGGGATCTCCGGCTCCCATGTTGCACCTCCCCCCCTCTAAACAAGTAAAGTGTATAAAAAGAGTGTCTATGATCTGTATATCTTATAGACATATGGAAAATACACAAACTTTTCAATACAATTATTGTATTTTTTACATGTCCGTGAGATACACCGATCATATACACTCCCTTAATACACTCTACCCTTTTTTGAGGGGGGGATATCCAGCTCCCATGTTGCCCCTCCCCTCCAAACAGGCAAAGTGTTTTGGACGAGTGCCTATGATCCATGTATCTCATGGACACGTGGAAAATACACTAAGTGTATAATATAATTGGTGTATTTTTTACATGTCCGTGAGATATACAGATCATATACACTCCCCTAATACACTTTTCCCTTTTTTAGGGGGGGAGGATCTCCCGCTCCCATGTTGTCCCCCCTCCCTCCAAACAGGTAAAGTGTATTGGAGGAGTGTATATGATCTATGTATTTCACAGACACGTGAAAGATACACTAAGTGTACAATACACTTAGTGTATTCTTCACATGTCCGTGAGATACACAGATCATATACACTCCCCTAGTACACTTTCCCCTTTTTTAGGAGGGGAGGATCTCCCGCTCCCATGTTCCCTCCCCCTCCTCTAAACAGGTAAAGTGTATTTGGGGAGTGAATATGATCTGTGTATCTCGCGGACATGTGAAAAATACAGCAAGTGTATAATACACTTAGTGTATTTTTCATATGTCTGTAGGATTCACAGATCATGTACACTCCCCTAATACACTCTACCCTTTTTTAGGGGAGGGGATATCCAACTCCTATGTTGCCCCCCCCTCCAAACAGGCAAAGTGTATTGGAGGAGTGTCTATGATCTGTGCATCTCATGGACGCGTGGAAAATACACTAAGTGTATAATAAACCTGTATTCTCACATGTCCGTGAGATACATAGATCATAGACACTTCTCCAATCACCTTACTCCTTTGGAGGGGGGGTGGATCTCCGGCTCCCATGTTGCCCCCATCCCTCCAAATAGGCAAAGTGCATTGCAAGACTGTCTATAACCTGTGTATCTCATGGACATGTAGAAAATACACTAAGTGTATAATACACTTAGTGTATTTTTTAAATGTCCGTGAGATACACATATCATATACACTCCCTTGATACACTTTGCCCTTTTTGAGGGGGGGGGCTCTCCCACTCCCATGTTGCCCTTCAGAAGTAAATTGTGAAAAATACACTAAGTGTATTATACACTCAGTGTATTTTTCACATGTCCATGAGATACACAGATCATAGACACTCCCCCAATATACTTTACTCTTTTGTAGGGGGGGTCTCCGGCTCCCATGTCCCCCCCCCCCCCCCCCACAAGTAAAGATTCTTGGGGGAGTGTCTATGATCTGTGTACCTCACGAACATGTGAAAAATACCGTAAGTGTATAATACACTTTGTTTATTTTTCACATGTTCGTGAGATACACATATCATATACACTCCCCTAATACACTTTGTCCTTTTTCAAGGGGGAGGAGGATCTCCCGCTCCCATGTTACCCCCCCTCCCTCCCTCCAAACAGGTAAAGTGTATTGGATGAGTATCTATGATTTGTGTATCTCATGGACATGTGGAAAATACACTAAGTGTATAATACACTTGGTGTATTTTTCACATGTCCGTGAGATACACAGATCATATACACTCTCTGAATACACTTTGCCCTTTTCGAGGGGGGGGGGTATCCGGCTCCAATGTTGCCCCTCCCTCCCTCAAACAGGTAGAGTGTATTGGGGAGGTGTATGATCTGTGTATATCACAGACATGTGGAAAATACACTAAGTGTATGATACACGTAGTGTGTTTTTCACATGTCCATGAGATACGCATATCACATACACTCCACTAATACACTGTGTCCTTTTGGAGGGAGGGGGGATCTCCGGTTCCGATGTTGCCCCCCCCCTCTAAACAGGTAGGTAAAGCTTATTAGATACATTGAAATTCAAACGTCACAAAAAAGAAAACCCTTAATTTATAAAATCTGAAAACTTATTCCCATAGCACACATTGTTTGGTGAACACGTATCTTTGAACCGTAAGGATACCTCCTAGACGATTCCTATGTATATATGTAATACATAGATCATACACTGTATAAAAGAGGAACGATTAACTATACCTCTTAAACCGAGTGCAAATTAAAGAACCCAAGACAAGGATATCCAAGACAAGGATGGGGAACCACCCAAGTAATTAGAAATTGTAGTTTTGGGTGAAAGTAATAAGCCTTTACTTCTTGTTTTAGAAAGCAAACAAATGTGAAGGAAAATACGATAAGTTATGCTTTGAGGTGAAGTATTATTAGTTCAGACACTGATATTACGTGGGCGCCATGTCACATTCTTGCTCCATTGAAGTGATGATTTCAACACTTTCATCAAATAATCACAAATTCCTCTTTTGATAGGTTTGTGATCATTTGATCAGGGGAATGCGAAAGGGTTTGCATGAGGTGTTGGAGACCCCATGTGTCATAAGGAAAATACTCAACCCTATGACCCTGGAGCCAAGCATGTTACTGTGCATTAAAGCATGACTCCTACATGGTATATAATTCAAACGTTGTTTTGAAACTATGCATTTTTTCTCACAAACCCAATAAGTTGTGTTACATGGTTTCAATACAATTACAAGAAGAACTACAAGGCTTTTGTTCCAAACTCTTTGATGAAAAGCATTGGTACCATGGCAAAGATTTTGGTGAGGGAGGATAGTAGGGAGAAATCCACAACCCTCCATAATAAAAATAGTTAGCAGAATCAGGATGATTCACAGGAAATTATGCAACTTTGATGACTTCGATCAGGAAGCCCCTCGCCTTTATCGTTTCCCGTCAGGGCGACACATGACGTGATGTGAGGAGTTACCTGTCAACTGGCTTGTATTGATTATGAACCGGACCAAAAGTTGCCAGGTTTTAAGAGCATCCACAACCATATGCTCCAACAACTCACTTTAGCAATGGAGGAGCTACAAATGCAATCACACATGAAGAAACATTCAAGTGAATCCCGATCTGGCCAACATTTATGAAGTTATTCAACAAATCAAATTCAAGAGGACCATTTCTTTGTTGTAGCTAGTTTGGAGGTGCACTTCACCAGTGCTTTGGTCAATACCAATTGGAATGAAGTTGACCTTGTGGCCTCACTTTCATGTGACACAAAATTAAGTTGGTGGTTTGACCTGAAGGAACTCCAACAAGACTAAGAAACTAGTGAATTCCTGTAATGGCTCAAGCAACCTTCCTTACATTATGTATCAAACACGTTCTACCCTTTGAGCAGATCAATATGGCATGACAAGATTCGTTGACTCCATACGAGTACTAGAATGACTTTATGCACGCTGCCCTCTTATGCTTTGGAAAATGGAATGAGAAGTTTGACACATGGTACTAGCTTCAACACTTGCGTCAACATTCTAGCATGACATCATACACACATGGTTTTTCTATAAAATGGTAATCACTAGCAAAATTGCATTCAATGCGTTGTGTTTTTACTATAACAAAGGCTTAAGTGGGAAATTTATTAGGCACTTGCAACATTATGTACCTAGAACGCCCTTCCACACATGAATGTAGTAACCAACTAGAGCAATAGCACGGACTATGTTGTTCATATGCAAGAATGTAGTGGCTTGTGGAATAACGCCACGATTCTTAATGTGGAGGCGGGAAGTCCTAGTCTACACATACCTCCAACTTGATGGAGATGGATGCCATTCAAATGCAAGACCAATTGGTGTGCTGGAATTGCGAGAAGCCATACCTATTGGAACACTGTGGAGATGGATCATCCATGTGAAAAAATCTTAATGTTGCAGACGGTTCTTGAGATGGCAAAGTTTGACAAGGAATACAAGGACAACCAACCATTGACATTGTTACAGGTGCAACTAAGGGGTTGTTACAAAACAGTATTGATTCTACTGGATGGAGGAGCTTTTCACAGATTTGTAAGCACTAAGATGATTAAGAAATTGGGTTTGTAGACCAAAGCTGGGGTACTTGAAGGAGGAACCATGAGTAGATGATTGAAGATTCATCAACTTTGTCAACCTCTTTGCCTGCATATAGGGAAAGTACAAGATGTAATGGTCTGGACAAATTTGCTAGTACTCAACAATAAAATCATCCTTGGACAACATTTTTATGTATGGAAGAGGATTGGAGCAACTGTGTAGCCTACATCAACATGGATGGGGAAAACAACACATGCATGTGATCAAGAGGTCTAAGGCACAACAAAGTTTCTGGGAAGCAACCAGGGAGGACGTAGTGGGAGAAGCTCCAGCAACCATAAAATGATGCACAATGCCGATATCACTAGACATGGCTAAGATTTGCATGTGAGGCAGAGCTCAGTTGTGGCTACTCCACCTAGATCTACGAAAAAGGAGGGAAGTAGCAGGGTCAAAAGCGGCAAACTCAACAGCCTTATCTGCCTCGACTACATGGAAATAGTCAACAAAATTACAATTGTTCTTAAGGAATTCACACCTATTGCCAAATAGTTTAAAGGAGTTTTACCAATTAGAATGGCTCGATAACCTTTATCTATAATGCAATATTTATCGCAATATGAACCTGAGGCTGAGTAGTGGACCAAAAGGCAGCGTTGACCACAGAGACATATCACATGAGCAACCAAAGATCAGACCAAGATGAAAACACAGATGGAAAGGATCATCGGTCAATAATTTATCAGGCCATCCATGTCACCATACGCAGCTCAAATACCCATTGTAAAAAATGGAGACCAGTGGAATGAAAATGTACATGGAATACAAGGTGTCCAAAAATATTACTATTAAGATCTGCTACCCTCTCTTGTAATCATTTACAATTTCAACCACATTCGAGAAGCAAGAATTTTTACCAAGATTGACTAGTAGAGTGGCCACCATATGATCCAGATGTCTGATGAACACATCACAAAAAATCATCCTGCACACGCTCTGGGAATTTTGCGTCCGCGATTGTAATATTAAAAGCTACAGGTTCCCCATTCAAACTTTTGGTGGTAATGACCAATATTTTGAGGACATACCTTGACTAATTTGCTGACGTACATCTCAATGGCACACTAATGTAAGTCCGTACGCCAATGAGCATGGTGGTCACCTATGGATCATCTTAAAATGTTTGCAAATAAATTAGTTTTATATAAAGAAATTGAGGTGTGACTTCAGTCACTATTCAATCAAGTTTTCTTGCCACATCCTTGGCCACTGGCGGATCACGACGGGATTGGCTGATGCCCACCAATGTTTGGAAGATTCAAGTGTTCGTAGGGATCTCCTACAACTACATCTGTCTCTTGTGGGATTATCCTAGGTTGTCAGCATATCTCTCTGATCTCACTCGCAAAACCGCTCAATGGCGTTGCATGGATGTTGAACAAGAAGAATCTATCTCTTTGAGAGGCAGTCTAACCTCGATGCCTGATTTACAATTTGCCAATCCTATACTAGACTACATCACTCCCACCAATGTGTCCAATCAAGCAACCAGAGCCTTTCTCCTCCAAGACAAAAGTGGTGGAGGATAGCTGGTTACTCACATTTCAAAACAATTACGTGGGCCGGAGCTGATCATGCAGCGTATAAAAAGGAGATGTTGACAATTGTTTACACATTCAAGATGTGACATTTCTACATTAAACTTGAACGATATATTTTCTACATTGATTACCATAAAATGACATACCTAAAGACTTGAGTGAAATTGAGCCGTTAACAAACTCGACAAGTGGAGTTTCTTGAGTATAACGTTTAAGATGACATCGATTACCGACCTGGAAAAACAAAACCTGGCTGATGCTTAAAAATGGAGACCAGATCTGATGGCCAAGATAAATAGGCATCTTGATGAAAAAGACTTGTACCTTCCAAAAATGTTTACAAAGGGATACAAGGAGTGCAATGGGTATGAAAAAGCCAAGTTCTGATTTGATGAATCAGAATATTATAAATCGTTCCAGAAATTTTGGAAGAACTACCACAAATTATATTTAGTTGTGTATTCTGTTTGGTCGAATTCTCAATGGTGCTAGAATTCTATGAAGGTGCGCATTGATATTCACAAAATTCCTTGATTTTCCAGAGGAGTTTTTCAAATTTCCTCTTACTACGTGGCATTGTACGCATCTAAGACCCCAATCATGGCTCATTCTTGTTTATGCTCTTGTATGTATGTGCTCGATAGTTCCAATATTTTTCATCAAAGAACATTTAATGCTAATGATGAATGCTTCCAGTGACCTACTTTCCCATCCCATACCTTGGGGAGTGAACAAAGGTTCACTCCCCAAATCTTACCTGTGAACCACCTATTTTCCGCCAGACGTAATAGTTTGTGTGTCAAAAAAAGTATGTTGAAAGTGACACTTTTCCTTGATCCTGATCTATACTTCACTCCATTTTCTAACATGCAAATCCCCTTCTATGGATGTAGGGTTTTTTTGTTGCACAGAATCCACTTGTACAAAACAAAAAAAATTCCTAAATCTTATGAGAGGGGTTTCACTAAAAGAAGTGGGAAGTAAAAAAGTACATTGTTTGATCGCAATCATGCAAGGGAGCGATGACCCCAGGAGGAGCGGTGATGAGCAGTGACATCAAGTAATTTCCAAGTGCCGATTTGAGCTTTAAGAGATATTGTAATTAAAACTCAAGTTTGCGGCATGGCTTGTATTGTACCCCGAGAATTAATCCCACGGCTCTTATCCTATGCAAGGATGGTGAAACAGTTTTGTTCTCCCAAGGTTGTGAGAGGAAGGTCAGCAACAAAGCCAGGTCTACGTTAACTGACTATAACTGAGGTTTTTCAGCACAACCTGTGGCTAAAATTTTGTTCTCCAAGCCAACAAAGTGATGTTGCCACTGATCACCCAGAAGCTAGTTGTGAAATAATACAATTACAATGCTTTCCAAGAAACCCTGCCCATGGGTCCTATTGTTGGCTCCATTAGCACTGACGAACCTGTTGTTCCTCCAACTGCTAGCCCATCGCTTCCAATTTGCTTTGGGTGAGGTTTCCTGTCGGGCATCTTCTTGCCCTCTTGTTCCTGCTGAGTTTGGTATTCTTTTCAGGCCATTTGGGATTCATTGTAGGCATTAGATGATATCTAGCATCCTTGGGTGACATTGCACTGTTTTTTTTTTTGGTTGTGTGATGTCTCTGGCACTGACATGGTTGCCTCTTTTTACAAGGTCATGAACATTGCTTTTTTCCATGCAAAATTACACCAAAGGGATACACCAAATGGAACCTTCCCAGGTGGTGCCATCTACAGGGTCTGACATTTTCCTTTGTTGATGTCATTATGGTGTTGGCCTCCTCTCCTCTGTTACCCAGCTTGACCATTATTCCTAAAGGAAATTCTATGGAAATATTCACAGGGATCACTAACATTAGACCTTATCTATATTCAAATGACTCCAATGGAGGACACGTTAATACCTCCTATGCATTACCTCCATGCCTGACCTTTTCTGTCTGTCCCTCAGTTATTCATCCCATCTCAAGGCGGCAGGCAATCGTGTAGCCATTATGTACAAAAATTAGCCACCTATCCATTCCCCTCCTTTTTTTAATGTTGCAAGTGAGCAAGCTGTGTGTGACCGTCAATCACTTGAAGCTTGTTGCCGGTCCAATCACGCTGTGCTTTTCAATAGGAGCTTCCACGAAGCACGTGCTTGGTAAAATCTACTTCTGATTCAAGGTTTGAGCTACTGTTGTTGACGTGGGTTCTTCCTTCTTCAGAATTGCCTTGTAATTTGGTGGCATCCTTATGGCAGCCCCACCAATGGTTGCTGAAACTTTGGTCTCTACAGCAGCTACAATGGCAGCTGATGATGATTTGAGACCAGCCTCTGCTGCTACTCTCACAGCAAGAGCAGCTGTGGTTACCACTTTTACAATAAAGATAACTGCAGCAAGGTCACTGCCAATGTTGCTGGTGCTTACTAACAGAACATACTGAGCTGCTTCTACTGTTGTGCATAACTATCCAGTTTAGTTATGAACCAGTTTGGAACCGTAGTTGTAAAATGGAAGGGAGACTGCAGTTCTAGCTCTACTTTCAAAGTGGAATTCTAGTTCTAGTTCTGGAGTATTGTTTCCATTCATGATTGCGAGCTTTATAGACCCCATGGTACTCAGATGTAATCGACATTTGATTGTCATCCTTACCGTCTGACCCACATTTACTACTTCGGTAATAGACCCTTTAAGTCCTTTGTGACATGCATCACTTCCCATGCATCGGGGATTGTTGAAAAAACAGGAACTCACACTGGCAATGTGTGAATTTTCATGCTCTTTGTCAGAATGCAGGAACAAGAAAACTTGTGCATTTTTCCCACCACGAAGCAACATGGCAGTGACCACTAGTATCATCGGGGGTCAGCACTGGTCATGAGACATAGTGAAGGTTCACAAATGAGAACACAATTAACATCAATTATTATCAGAATCTCTCAGCCTGCACTTTCATTACAAACACTCAACCTACACTATACGTATGATCGTTCAACATGGAATCCATTTCGGAACACACAACATGTGCTCTGTAGTGGTGCCCCCCCTCCCCCCTCTATCCCTCTCCCCTTTTTTGGTGCAACACCATTTTGGCACCTTTTGGTTGCTCTGTCACCTTTTTGTTAGTGTGGTACCTCATTGTTGAAGTGATGTCTTTTTTGTGTGTGTGTGTGGTACCTATCCTGTCCTGTTTTCTTGTTGAATCTTCCTCTTCAGGCATCGACATGAGTTAACTTGTGACAAGTTTTTAGAGGTTTTGATGTTGTAGTTCAAGTTTTTGCTAAGACTTTAGCTCAATCTGGACCTTGTAGTACCTTTACCAACCTAATCGTGTCTCAGCCTATGATGGATTGTTTTCCGTTGGTAGTCTCCCTTTTTGGGAAATTTTGTAAGTCATTGTGCAGGTTCTATGGCATATGTAGACAATATTTTCACACAGTTCCTCTACGATATCCTGTCTTCATGTATGTGCAAAATGATTATGGAATTTTTGGAAAACCGTCAACCTTCATTTACCAACTGTCCCATACACCCGATGCCCACCTTGAGTGCCTAATCTATTTCCTAGTTACCGTACTAGCAGATGAAAGGTTATGCGAAAACAATTTTAGTTTCTACATAAAAGAAGTTGTGTCACTGGGAATTCTCCACAAACACAAAATGTGCCGACTTAGTTAAACACAAACACATTTTAGTTATTTGTCATGTGAGCTAGTTCAATTCCGGACTCGCTCACTTTGGGTCGTGCATTATTCGAACATAAAAATTTGAACTTTGGACATCAAACGCTTGCGGCTTGAGCACCGAGGCACACACTCAGGCTCACGTGGCGCTTCTCGTGACTCGTGAGCCCGTGGTCACGTTCCTGTGCAACCCCGCTCTTGACGGCTTCGAGGAGAATTTTTTTTACATTCTTGCATCTCTGTGAACTTGTGTATCCATGTACTCATGCTAGTCTGTCTGATAAAAACTTTTTTCTCTCACTCGAGCTGCCCGCTCCACACTAAGACCTCGCTCGTGCGTTTCTTGCATTTCCTAAGACACCAAGGCTCGAACCCGTGCACCAGTTGCTAATTTGTGAAGCAGACACATGGGGAAAATGGTAATTTAACAATAACACAAAACCGACCATGAAAATTTCACACAAACACAAAATAATGGGCAAGAAATTGATTTTTGAAAATTTCATATGCTAGTAAAATATATGAGAATATTACTATTTCCATGTCAAAATTGATCAAGTGGCCTAACCACTCTCAAGTTTTTTGGGGAAAGGTGAGTTTATGTGTGATGGATATCGTTTATGGAACATTTTCCGCTTGGAATATCTCATCGAGTCCGTGCACCAAGTGAATCCTGGGTACAATCTCCAGGCTATTACCGGGTAAACTACCCAAATGGCTGGGTTGTTTTACAACCCAGTCCTATTTCCAGAAACCTTCTGGTAGATCTTGAAAATGTGTGCACTGGAAAGTGAAATGTGTAGGATTTGTCCTTTATTCCACATATTATGACCAATCCATTAATTCTTGAATGGATTGGACGGAGTGGATTGGACTGAACGGATGGAATGGATTGGATTGTTCTTCGATTGGACGTGATTCAAAACAAATTCCTCTTCAACACAAATAAAATCACATGAGAGACGCACAGTGAATGGCAACTAAGAATCAATTTCAACTTCTTAAAATCCATTTGTGAGGACTGCTATGGCACGTGAAGCTTATCTTTGAGAGAAAAGAGCCACATGAGTTGTGCCATTACTAATGCATAGCAGTTAACAGTTGGTTCTATGCCAAGCAATTTCTATGTTGGCATGCTGATGGGAGAGCCACCTCGAAGCGGCTAGAAATATTGGGGAGGGAAACATGCATAAGTTACACGCTCATGATTGACATGACTTGGTTGTATTGCATGCTAGATGCGATAGGATTGTATAGATGCAGGGGGGTTCTGTTTCATAGGTGTCATGCTTTGGGATTAATCTGGCAGCATTCGTTAACCACTTCTAGTGTACTTCTAGGTTATTGAGCTCCACTTCCAAGGGTGGTGGCAGGTTGCACCCAAATTCTTTGAGTGGGTTGCCTCACTGACTTTGCAATTATCCTCAACCCCCATCACTCTTACATTCCTTGAATCTGAGCAAAAACATCTCCAATACATGGATTCTCTTAGCTCATAGCTCATAGCTGCTTGGTGTGTGGGAAATTTTGACACGCAATTTAGCTTCTAACTTCAGCATCTTACACTGAGAACTGGTGTCAGAGCCAATATACTTTCATTGCCCACTCAACCTCCCTTGGGGGTGGTACTGATCCACTCGAGAACCCTCACATTGTAGCATTGCCACAAATCCCACATATTTTGACACAAAACCTGCTCTGTATGGCAGCAGGCTTTCATTCCAGCACGCCATCTTTACAGCAGGCAATCATAGCTATTGCAGCTAAATCACAGCAGTTCAATGCATCAAGAATCAGTTGTAGAACCTATAACTGATTAGTAGTGTAGCGTGGCAGTGTCACGCCGACCGGTCGAAGGAGCCACGTGGCTCGAGCGGGGTTACCTAGGATTGTGGGCGGTTGGACAGAATGGCTTGAGGGTCAGAGACACTCAAGCACCGCGGTTTTGGCCTAGTCCGCCAAGGATTCCGTCGAATCCGTTACAAGTAGAAAGTTCCACGTCAATCAAACACATGGTGAAAGCAGCAGCACAGAAGGGTTGGTACCTGCCACCTTCATTTTTGGCACCCTAAAATTGCAGAAGTAGCCATATTGTTTTTAGTTGCGACTACAGAAGTAGTAGTAGCAACCGCAATAGTAGCTAAGCTGTAGAAATTTATATGGCACACGTGGCCACGGTGGCTACATCAAAATGAGCAGCAAGAAGCAACGATCCACCCTGTATGTGAGCAGCAGTATAACTAAGAGAAGCAGCATCAGTATTAACAATAGCATCAGTGGTAGCAGCAGTGAATTCAGTCCCTTGCCACCTGCACCAACCACAATCTTAGCCATAACAGCAGCCATAGTTATCTCGGATGTAGAAGGAGTAGCAGCACCAGCATTAGCAGGAGTGGGTATGGTATCCTACTGCTTGAACTTGAATTGGTAGCAGCGGCCAAAGCATTTATAGCAGCAGCCGTCGCAACAGAAGCAATGTTGGCTGCTATCCCACCATCCTGGTTTGTGAGGGTGAATCTTTGCCTGTTTTCAGCCCAGAGTCATGAAGAGGAGAACCGCCATCTTGACTGAGCTTACTGAACTAAACAACTTTCATGAGAGGGAACGCCAAGGTATGGTTTTTCATCCCACTCTTATCCAATTCATTACATGTTTGTACTAATCCTTCATTATCTTCTCTTCCCAGAAGTTTACTAGAATGTGTGCAGTTTTCATATTACTGGTTTCTTGGTAAAAAGGTAGTTTTCTGTAGACAAAATCATTATTATCGATATAAAACTTGTTTAGTAATTGTTCTCCTTAAACTAAAATATACTAAATATATTTTACTCTAACCTATTTCTATCTCAAAGGGTTGTAAAGGGCATTTCTGTGATGCACAACATGTGATAAAAACCAAGAAAGGGTATAGAGATGAGTATTTGCAGGCGAGTAGGACATTCGATTTCTTTTCATAAAGTTAGCAAGTGTCATGAATGTAATTTAATCTCGAAGTTTATTGTTAACCCCCCCTCCTTCACCAACTACCGTTTGGTATTTGCACGATGTATCAGGTAGTGTATCGCGGGGATTCAATAACTCGTACACAAATGTATCATGGGTATTGTTACCCTCATTGATTGTATTATGGGAATGTATCGGAATTTGTATCGCATGCGTGATTAAAATCGAACACAAGTGTATTCATACACTTGTGTACTAATTCAGACCCCTCCAGATACACTTCCTAATACACCCCCCAATACACATAGATTTCAGGTGGGGGTGGGGGGGGGGTGACGTGTCCCTCCATCCCCTCCCCCTCTTCAAAATTGAGAAATGTCTCTGGTGTGTGTATCGGTGACTGTAGCAGAGAGATGACCAAAATTAGACATTTATATTTTTTCAAAATCATAAAGAAGTCGATGCGAGGTGTCAATCGTGCGATCTGGATGGTTCAAGAGTAAAGAAAAAGGTACGGACTTGTTTACACGAATAATATGCTTTGTGTACATTGTAAGCTTAGAAACGGCACTCCTTTTAGAATTTCCCCCTCCCAAACGATACCACGAGTGTATTAGGGGAGCACATCAGAGGATCTTGCAGTCGGTAAAAACATGCACAAGTGCATTTATACACTTGTGCATGAAGGCAACCCTCCTCCAGATACACCTCAGCTTAGGGGGAGGGGGATGAATCAACCACCCCCCCAAAGTGAGAAGTGTATATGGTTTGTGTATCTATAAGTGGTACGGATAGACAATCAAATGATTACATGAGTGTATTCTTTATCAATGCAATGAAGAATGATTCTGAGAAACGATCTCGATATCTCAATGGTTCTTGTTTCACCCACGATTTGCTATGGGAACGATGTGAGCTAGGAAACAGCACCCCAACTTGAACACCCCCCCCCTGAAAGACACCGCAGATGTATTGGAGGAGTGTTGTGGCCAGTGTCTCTTGCACACAGTAAAAAACGTACACAAACAGATTGGTACACATATGTACTAATGTGACCCCCATCCAGATACAATACCCAATACAAACCCTGATACACTTCGACTTTAATGGAGGGGGTAATGGACGACGACTTCCCCCCCTCCAAAAGTAAAAAGTGTATTTAACGAGTGTATCAGTAGCTATAGCGGGTACACATCCGCAAGAACACACCCGTGTATTTTTTCTGTATGAAGAGAATGTCGATTCAGATTGTCGGTCGGCATCATCCAACATATTATGGTACATGAGAAAATAGAGAACTTTCATTGTCTTAAAATGAGATAGGGGCGCAATGCAAACGAATATGTCGTAATCAAAAGTGAAAAATCTACACTTGTGTACTATTTTGGACCCCCTCCAGATACCGCACCCAATACACAACCCCAATTTTATCAGACCTGTGGAGGGGGGGTCCCGCTTGACCACGTTACCTGTCGCTCAAGTGCAGGGTCACCCATTTGAACACAGAAAGATATTTCCGAGCTGAAGGGTTCATGCCACGCATATACGCGAACTGACGGTCAAAAATCATGATGAGGGCATGTACCTGTTACTCCAATGCAAGTATGAAAACTGTCGAGGACTCATTCTCAAACCTACTTTATGCCGTTTTTGGACCCCCATGTAGATCCAAGAATGCGACCCTCGCAATTGCCTATCATATGAACTGATCATAGGGCCAAATCTAGTGCACAGTGAATCGTTTGGAAACCGGTACGTGGCCGACCAGGATGTCAGATCCTTCTAGTCGACTTCGGAGCAATGTGACATCTAAAGAAAAAGCTTACAAGAAAGGTGATAGGATAGACAACACGCCCTTATGCGAGTGTAAGGTTCAAACGTCTGCAAACAAAGAGTGTGCCAGATTCACTGAAGATGTGTGAATATGTGGTTCGTCTAATCACATTCTAAATTTATGGAATTTGAGACATTGCACGCGTGCACACCGTTGTCACTCGCTGTTACTTTTCCCCAAAAAAACTTACTGTCAATTATTTGCCTCAACACTGCTAAGCAAGATTTTTTGCTTTGGCGGTTAGTTTTCACCATGCCTTTCTACGAGTTGGAGATGGGCATCCAAGAGAAATGCGCTTCGATGATAGACCGCTCCGCTTGACGAGGACCTCCCACAGCACTAGGGGTTAACAACAAAAGGCAGACGTAACACCAGGTCAAGAGGGGGGTCAGACAAGGCACTTCTAACAATTTTTTTCCTTTGAACACATAATATCCACATTAGGCATCGAAAGAATATAGTACACTTACGCGTCCAATCCTAGAATACATACATAACATGTATGTTGAATAAGTACAAAAGTGGGTTCTCTTGCAGAAAAAAACATGTGGTGAATTGATCTTTGACAGAAAATCTAGATTCTTATTTGGAAATATTTTACAATGCATCCAGTTCTCAAGAACGTTCAGTCAAATTCTTGTATTCAAGTACATAAAACATATTGTGTACATGATTGTAGCAAGTCATTTCTCAGAAACATTGTCAATTATCAAGATCGTTTTCTTCGAAGGATCCTCAACTCATGTTTCAGTCTTTTACACTAAATATCAAGTGTATGGATTTGGGGTGACTGAACATAAATGAGAATGCCAGTGTCAAGCGCCTGCTAGATTCAAATGAGCATCGTGGAGAATGCGTGGACGCTCTCACGCTAGAGGCATACTACGAGTAGTAGGAGAGAAAGTGGGATTGGCGCTATCAGACTGCATCCAAAGACACCCCATCATCTCCAGCGTACCTCCATAGATGCAAAAGCCATCTCAACCACATCCATTGAGAAATCCAGCAAGCGATCCCACCCCCATTTCACTTGGGGATCGTTAGCAGTGTCCATACAGGTCCTCTCCTGCTGCATGCCCTACTGCTGATGCCACACACTTCGTACCTTCCACTGACGCCGACACTTTGGCATCCCGCTCAACATCCCCCATACCCGCAGCCATGACAACCCCCATCACTGCAGTTGCTCTTGATGCTGCTACTGCTATTGCGACCACCTTCACTACAATAGCACATCTACAATGATATACAACAAGAACTAGCCTAGGGCATGCTCTTTAGGCTTACCCTGCAGCAGTAGGGCTGGTTGCAGAAGCTGCATTTAATGCAGTCACCAATGCATCTGCTGCAGCAGCTGAGGTGGCATCTGCTACAAAAACATTTGCTGTTGCTACATCATCCTCTGTTAGACCTGTACACAATTCCACCACCCTGGTTGTCACTGCATCATCTGCCATATTCTCGATGACCCACCGTGCTATCAGGCTCATCTCCGCTCCTCCAGCCATTGCCTCTTCTCATTGCAGCTACAGTCACAGGCAGCATCTGCCTCATCATCTCTATCACCTTGACCGTGTCTTTACTTGCAGCGTCAGCAGCCACCTTCATGCCCCCATTCATTTGGTTCCTAGTTTTTTCCATGTGATGAGTGCAGCAACCAACTTGTCCACTGTGTGCTTTGGCTGCTCATCTCTCTCTCTCTCTCTCTCTCTCTCTCTCTCTCTCTCTTTCTC
>SZWC01006609.1:16071-30048 GCA_023375785.1 Penium margaritaceum
ATGTGTGATCACCTTCTAGCTGTCAAAAGTGTTGAAAGGGGGGTGGGGTGGGGGGGGGAGGACAACACCAGAAAGGGGTAACATCACACTTAGACTCCAGAAGTTGGTCCAAATCAATTGTACCACAGAAAAACAGGTCAACTGAGCTCTTCTCATCCCCTTCCCTGCATTATGCTTGTGACACAGGTGTGTGTGGATGGTGGCTTGCAAGGGGTACAGCAGTGTAGCCGTGGCTTCACCACATACCAGGTGACTGCACGAGACAGCTGCATCAGGATCCTGACTTTCTTCTTTGGTGGAAAGCCTTCACTAATGAGTGGGGCAAACAGTGGCTGGCAGTGCAAGGGCACGGATCTATACAATGGCAGGAGCATCTGCATTCCCTGCACCCCAGCCACACCTGGCTGTCCCAGAGCCCCTCCTCCACTGAAAAAGAGGACTGCGATCAGGGCATGACATCTTTTCACTGAATCTGGAGCGTATGGGAACCCTTTGCAACTCCACAGATGTCCTGATTGGCCATGGTGTCCGCTGCAGCACAAACCTCCCACACCACTACAAGTTATCTAGCTTAGTTATGTAGGAACTATGCTCCGGTGTAGTACTTCACTCAAACAATTCCCAACAAAAGGAGGGCTGGAATCTTTTCTGCTTCACCATATGGACAAGCAGGGTGGAACTTTGGAAAGCTGTTGAACTGCTTGTGCACAAGATGTCTGCTGATTTGTTTTTCTTGGGCAAGTAGCCTGGCCGCATGTGCTCAAAAAGAGTGATGGAGGATAGGTGGAGAACGACAATCATGTACGGGCAGGATGTAAGTGACATCACTCTATGACAAGGAGTAAAGAGCCAACGATATCACAAGAATTCATTGGTGAGGCGTAGAACATGATGAACAAAACCTTAAGGGAGTCATGGAGAAGATGGCCTATGACTTCAGCATGCATGGGGTCAAGGGGGAGCCATGCATCTTCCCTTAAGCATAGTGAAGACAGTCTATGGAACAAGGTGTGAGGAACATGGCAGTGTCCAGGCCAATGGTAGGCGATGGTCGAAGCATGTGAGCAATAGAAATGGTGTGGATGTGAGAAATGTGATGATGCAAGAGCTATGTGTGCTCCAGAGACAAGGAGGGTGCAACATGGACAAGAGCAAAGGTAGCGAAAGATAAGGGAAGGGCCAGAGGAACATACAAGAGATGGTCACAATAAAGGGCACAAAGCACAACTTGGCGAGATGAGCAAATGGAGACAATTTTGGGGCCAATTGGAGTAGAAGTCCATGCCATGGTCATCAAGGATGGTAATAGAAAATAGGTTGAATTCGAGATCACGCACGTACAAAATGTCTAGTGAGAAGAGGTCACAACATAGCTGAGTGAAACAATCAACCCCGACACCTTGAACAAGGAGAAGTTGGCCACAGCCAGTACGCATGAAATGGATTGAGCCACAAGGACCAAGAGACATGAAGGAGGAACGACAGAAGGTCATGTGATCAATGATCTAGAAGTCATGAGAGACATGAGCGAAGGGCAACACAAGGTGGAGAGCGGCAGTGCCTGGTTATGGGGTGCAAGAGTCCTTGTGACAGTGAGGGAATGTACAAGACGACCATTCTTCTATCCACGGAGAGTCATCAGGCATACAACCTTGAACCCCCACCCTCTAACGAAACACCACGAAGGGCTCCAACCAACTCACAGACAATGAACCAAGATATGACCATAACACTCTCACCTCCCTGATAAAAAAGATGGAGCAGTTTAGTGAAGCGTTTCTTGAGAGCTCGCTCCTCTGCACAACAGCTATTGAGAAAGCAATTGCTGGAATGAGAATCAAGGAATCTGGCACCAACCCAAGACCAGGCTGGTAGACTGCAATAAAAGGAGAGTGACCCGTACTACGTTGGGCACATGGACAATGGAACATCACACTATGCTATTCTTGATGCCTCAGGCCATATGGCTCATAGGACTAGGGATAGTATTGTTGTTGCTGTAGTAGGCGAAAGATCGCGCTACACAAGATGTACGATAGTGTGAAGATTTGCAGCCTAAGAGAACGTTGTGGAAGAATGCTGATGGCTGGGTATTTTCTTGGTTTATAGCTGATGCATTCTTAGAGTAGCTAAAATGAAGTGAGCTGGGACTTGTGGCCGATGGAAGTGTGGAATCGGACACGGGAGACTGCCGCTGAGTAAGTCACCAAACATATGAGCATCCTATAACTTTGGAGTGCACAGAGGTAGTCTCCCTCAACTAGGCTTTGATATGAGTACTCATTACTTCAGGTTGCTTAAACCATGGGTATCACACAACATAGGTGCAAGGGCATGGAAAGAGTTCCACGAAGGACATGCCATGGCTGTAGAAGGGACTAACATTCATTTTTCAAGAACGAGTAGGAGGGGTTAAGTAGCGAGAGCCACTGAGTGTGTTGCTCACTGTGGAAGACGCACATCGACCTCACATTGCCACATGGAGGTTGAGCCTGTCCTCTCAACAAAAAGCTGAGAGCGGCTGGTCACCATGACGCAGAACTAGTCTGGTTAGACATCCCCCTAAGGATCTGCACGTGGCTTGCCAAAAAAACTAATGACCCAAAACTACACACACAAATCTGGAGATGGCCATGGCATCCAAAAGTGTCTAAGGCCCAAAGCTCTCATGATTGAGAGTCATCACAAATGCATCAGGTGCCTAAGGGCTTCTACTTGAGCAACTACTGCTTTGATAGGGTGTGAGGGGTCTTTCACGTATGTCTCCAAATATGTTGAAAGAGCTTTAGCATAGTCACCTCTTACAATTGTTGTACACATTGTGGTAATGGAAAGAACATGTGGAGCAAGTCAAGAGGGCATTACTTGTGTGATGGGTCACAACTCAACCATAGATATGAATTGAAAGGAAACCGAATTCCACATTAGTGATCACGTCCTACTCAACTCAGCATATGTCGTGAGCTTTAACATTGATTTAGTGCTTTATACGGCCATGAACTGATGTATTGGTTCTGATTTTGATTTCACGTTTGGGAGACGGGACGTGGTGCAACGAACTCGCCAGCAAGAGCGCACAAACATTTCTGAACCACCAAAATGAACTGCAAAACAAGTGTGAAATCAAAAGAGAACCGTCAATTAAAAGTGATTGGTCGATAGTTTTGTCCTACGTGGCATTGTTCCCAGAGTCTGGGTAACTTCCTACATGCAGAAAAGGCTAGAATCGATCAAAAAGACTGGGATTTATGTTATTTCGAACAAGTAGAAGTTGCAAGGCAGAACACGGTTGAGAATTTGGGACAGTTGAGCAATTTGTAATTAGCGGTCAGTGTACTTCGATGAAAAACGTCAAAATGATCAAACACATATGTACAAGTGTCGAGTTACAAATGATACGTAGTGGGGTTGTCGAGGCGATTGTCGAGTGACGCATGTGGATTCGTGTTGTTAGTGGTTGGATCAAGAAGCTCCGTGAAGAAATTGGGGGGCTTCGAATATGGACGACAAAGATGCGAGATGCATTATTGTAAATCTCGATATTTCTCGATGCGTCGAGAAGTCGACCAAAAGGTCATGTCAATTCTGTTTGATGATTCTCAAAGTTGGTTGAATTTGTCACAAAGTGCAAGAAGGATCGTCGAGGGGGTGAGGGCTGTTGGCCGAATTTTCCTCGACCGTTGGAGTGAAATTTGAGGTCTCGCTGCATGGTGGGCTATTTGTGTGATGACAGAAATGCCCACTTGGAAAGATATGGGACTTGTGTACGACTGGTATAAAACACTTCCTCCCCCTTTTAGCCGCGGCGTCCCGGCGTGCGTACGGATGTGGCCCAGTGACAGTGGTACCGTCCGTAGGTCTGATGATCAACGTCATGGAGGTTGTCATAAGGTTCCCAGCTCTTCTGTACGGCGTCATAGCCGTGCCAGTTGACATGATATCCTGTCGTTTTGCCACATCGTTGATGGCCAAGAATGTCCTCGATGACATACTCTGTGTCCTCCCATGAAGACTTCAACTTCCAAATTTGGGGGGTTAAGACGGAATCGGCAAGTCGATCAACGTCAGCTTGGACATCGACTCCAATTGACCCCCAATTTTCTGAGTTATGGTTCAGATGGTGTTCAATTTGGTGGGCATGCTTGTGTTCACTTTGACGACCCACCACAAAAAAAAGGAGGTCGGCTCGACCTCTGAAAGGCTGACTATTGGAGCGACCTGCGTAAGCATCTTGTGCATGTCCTTTGCGGTACCGTCACATGTCCTGTCCATGCATGAGATACACATGATTGGCATGCTGGCTCCACTCCAAGATGTTGCATGCTTGTTAATAGCCAATGACAATAGGGTTATGATGTGGCATTTCCACATAGTTAACCTAGGTGGTATGCACATCACAAACTAGGATAGATAATCACAAACTAGGCTAGATGCAATGAACAACAGTGCATGAGCCTCGCAATATGGGCCGCAGATTGCAGAGGAATGAATGCACGGTTGCACACCCCCCCCCCCTCCCGGGGCCCATGTGCCTTGTATCCTAGGTTTGTATGGCACATGCTTTGCCATTTTCTTGTTCTTCCCGAGATTGTGAGCCAAGGCCCTCAGGCCGAGGGCCTAAGCTGCATCTTGCAACACCACCATGGAGCTCTAGCCCGTCACACATAGGCCTTGCTGAGCTCCACCAGCAGCACCATGGCTGGTGGATCTCGGACTACAGCTTCGGCCAACCAGGGCACCTCCAATGGCAGGCTCCCTGTTCTCACAGGGGATTTTCTGGTGCGTGCCCTCAGCAAATTCTTCAAGACAGCAGCTGGCAACTTCACCGGCACTCCAGCCTCGGCAGCCTCCCTCAGCTCAGCCAGGCAGAGCTTGATGACGGAGCATCTCGCAAATGGTGCCAATTCACAATGCTAGAAAATCATAGTAAAAATCATGGCCAACAACGCCTTACCCATCTCATTCTGCCGGGACTCTTGTGTGCTGGAGCTTGTGGAGGATTCTTGGAGGACAACGGGAGGTTTCAGGTTTCCAAGCAAGGACATGGTGAAAGAGGAGATTCTCCCAATGCTGGACAGGGAGCTTGCTGAGATGGAAGTGCCACAACCAAGTGGCAGGGACATCTTCAACGTCTCACTCGGGGTGGACGAGTGGAGCGACATCCAGATCCACCCCATCTACTCGGCCATGGCCTCCAACGCCAAGGGTGTTTCTCACCTCTTCAGCCGTGAAGCAAGTTCCTTTGTCCGTGACGCAAAACATATGGCTTGCGTCATTGACCAGGCCATCACAGAGGTGGGACCTGAGAAGGTAATCTTGGTGTTCATGGACAATGCAAACACTAACAAGAAGGCGTACGAGGCTTTGCGCGTGAGGTACCCTACAGTCTTTTTCACTCACCGTGTCTATCACACTCTGAACCTGTGCCCAAAGGATGTGAAGAAGACAGAATGGGGACTGGCTTTCATAAGCAAGTGTGAGAAAGTGGTGATCTTTTTCAGGAACAAGGACCTCATGAGATCCTCGCTGAAGTCAGGGTCCGGGGGTAGGGTGCTCCTTCCAGCTGCAACAACACGTTTTGCATCTGTCCACAGGATGCTGAGCCGCCTCTTGGACATGAAGGATGTTTTGCAGAAGCTCGTGACAAGTAAAAAATGGCAGTAGATGGGAGATGGCTGGAATGCAAAGAAGAAGGAAGTGTGCCACATCATCAGGATGGGTGTGTTTTGGCTCTAGTGAAGGTGGTGATGAAAATCACGATGCTGTTTGTGCTTACATTGCGCAAGGCTGATGCTGCTGGCGAAACTGCAGGCATTTTCTTCGAGACCTTGCTTGACACAACAGAGGCTCTATGCAATCTTGGGCTTACACGTGGACGCAAGCGTGCATCATGCAACCCAGCCTGGGTCAGGTTTGCATTGGAGCGGCTAAGCTGGCGGTGGGACAACCAGATGAACTGCTCTATTTATGCTGCAACACGTGTGCATCCGATGCACTTTGGGCACAAATTTCATGTTGACGAGAAGATCGTTGAGGCATGGAATGTGGAGGTTGGAGCCCTCATGCCAGAGAAGGGTGTTAAGGCTCTTGAGAAAGATCTAAAGGGGTTTTGGAATACACAGGTGACGTGCGAAAATGATCCCGCTCGTACCAAGGATGTAGAGAAGGCAAAGGCAGTAGTGTAGCATGTGGTGGCTGGCGACATGCCACCTTTCCGCTAGCATTCTAGGTTCATGACAAGTCTTCCTGTTCTCCTTGTATTCTCCATGAGACTGCTCGAAAAATCATGGAGTTCTCGGACAACGAACGCGTATTCTCAAAGCACAAGCTAGTGAAGACTACACGAAGCAGCAAGCTGAAGGTCACCACACTTGAGCTGCTTGTGTAGGTTAACGTCTACCTCAAAAACTTGTACGGCAAGAAGAAGGCACTTACCCTCATTGCCGATATCTTGAAAGCAACAGAGGAAGAAGAAGTTGAGAGTGAGAGTGAAGAAAATGGAGAGATTGACGAAGACGGAGAGGACTGGGTGTGGGACCCGCTCATTGCCGATGCCGGTGATGAAGTCTAGCTGGAAGAAATAGGTCCTGGTGGTGATGGAGCCGAAGATGGAACAGAAGCTGTTGGTGGAGAGGGTGCTAGAGCTGCTGGTGCAGGAGTGGCGGCATCAGAGGCAGAGGAGGATTCTAACAATAATGGTAAGGAGGAAATGGAGGGGGGTGATGATGACAGTGAAGGGGCAGAGGAAGGACAGGTGGTTGAGGAGGAGCTGATAGCTGATAAGGAAGTTAGGCGGATTCTACAGCTTGGTGTGCGGATGCAAAAGGATGTAGAGGTTTCTTTGGAGTTGGAGTGAGCTGAAACAACTCCTGGGGTCGACCCTGGAAGTGCAGCAGCTGTTGGTGCAGGTGGTGGAACTTCAACTGTGTCAAGTCCATCTAAAACAGCAACAGCAGCATTTGCAGCTCGTCCTGCTTCTGCTACGGCCATTGGGCAGCCTGACACTTCTTTCATGGCTGGTTCATCCAAGGCAGCTGCTGCTAGGGCAGCTGCTCTCAAGACAGCTGCAGTAGCCAAGGCTGTAATTTGAAAGGCTGCTGCTGCCAAGGCCACTGTTAGAAAGGCTGCTATTTCCAAGGCTGGCAAAAAAGCCCGCCAGACCTGAGGATACGTTCAAATGCAAAATGCCATTTTCACAGTGACTAGGTGAAATTTCTCGCATATTTGGGTGCTTCAACAAAATCGACTTTGACCAACTTTTGTTGATATGGCGATGTTCAACTTTTGACTTTCGACTTGGGGTCAACTTTGACTTGGAAAATTCATCATGGGTGTCCTCTTTTACTTGAAAAAGAGGAGGGGGGGTTCTCTTTGGGGTTCTAGTAGTTCACCTGATATTCGGAGAAGTTGTTCGAGCATCTAATTGGTCCGCTTGGTTTGATCGTCGGTTTGAGGGTGGAACGTCGTTGAAAGCTGGATCTGACTTCCATAACAAGTCATCAGGTCATGCCAGAAACGGCTGGTGAATCGACTGTCTCTATCACTTGTGATGGTTCTCGATACATCGTTTAGCTTTACAATGTTGTTTGGAAATAGTCATGCTGTTCCTTTGGCGGTGACGGTGGTCATCGTAAGAATAAAGTGAGACATTTTGGAAAACCTGTCAACAACCACGAGGATTGCATCATATCCCTCGACTGTGACCAGTAATTCGGTGACGAAGTCCATGGAGATGCCGGTCCATGGTTCCGTCGGAATGGGGAGCAGTTATAGTTGTCTGGGTGGCCTTGTGCAACAGGATTTTTTTCGCTGACACGTGTCGCAAGATTTGCAGAAGTTGACCACGTCAGTTTGTATCTTGTACCATCAGTAGTACTTTGTTTGCATCTTCAGCATCCAGTCTTCTTCGAAGTGTCCACGTGCACCGGTGTCGTGGCACTCCTTGAGTAGCATGCGGTGGATTTTATCGTTTAGGGGAACGACCACCGGGCGAGTAGGGTTTGTCATACCAGAACTTTGCCTTGTCGTATCTGCGATGCTTGTCCTAGCCTCATGTGAACAGTTGCTCGAGATACAGATCTCTCTACAGCTGGAGTGTCGCTACCTCAGCCATCAGCTGAAGTAGGTGGTTGCGTCTGCGGGGCTGGTTTTGCCTGGTCAATATTCAATATCGTAGTTGAACCCGGATTCGAGGAACTCCATCCATCAGGTTTGACGTTGATTGAGGTTTGACTACGTCTTCAAATACTTTAGTGCATCGTGGTCCATGCGAACAGCGGATTTGCGGCATTCAAGATAGCACCGCCATGTCTTAAATGCATGTACGATGGCCATCATCTCCTTTTCATGTATGGCGTAGCTGACTTCCGGCCCACGCAATGTTCGTAACATATATGTGACCGGTTGTTCTCCACTGCCATGATCTTGTAGGAAAACCTAGCCAATGGCTTGATCGGAGGCATCCGTAGCCATGATGTGCCAAGACCTACATCATGAACATGGTGTTCATGATGTAGTTGACCACTGGATCACATCATCGTAGGGCCGATGCCGAGGTCAGAGCGTTTCACAAAGCGATGAACACTTCTTGTTCCCTTTTCTCCCATTGCCACTTTTTTCTTTATGGGTGAGATCGGAGAGAGGCACTGAAACTCTTGCGCAATCCCGTACGTTACGCCGATAGTAACTGCAAAAGGTGAGGAAAACTTGAACGTCTTGGACGGTGGTTGGCATCTGCCAATCAGCGACTACTGCCACTTTTTCTGGATACACGTTCATCCTTCCGTCATTGATGTCGTAACCCAAAAACTCCATCAAATGGCGACCGAAGTTGCACTTCGAGATTTTTTTAAAAAAAATCCTCTTTGTAAAACTTTGACAACCTTTGGGAGATATCCATCGTGCTCCTCCGAGGTGCGGCTATACACCAAAGTGTCACCTAGATGTACTATGACAAAATCATCAAAGTATGGGCAGAAGATATTGTTCATTGCCGCCATGAATGTTGTTGGGGTATTCATTAGTCCAAACGGTATGAATGTGAACTCAAAATGGCCATGGCATGTTCGGAATGCCGTCTTCTTGATGCCAGCGTCTGCCATGTGGATTTGGTGATAACCACTATGTAGGTCAACTTTGGTGAAATTCAAGCTCCTCGGAGTTTGTAGAAAAGTTTGTTGGCTCGAGGAAGGGGGTAGCGGTTCTTGATGGTAGCGTTGTCCAATGCCCGATGTTCCATGCACATTTGCATCTCACCAGTCTTCTTCTTCACAAACAATATTGGTGCGGCATCTGGTGATGTCGATGGGCGGATGAACCCTTCATCGAGCATCTCGTCGAGTTGCTTCTTAAGCTCTGTCAGCTCATGGTCGCTCATCGATAGGCTCCTTGGACTGTGGGATTGCTCCCCAGCTTTACCTTGATGCCATGGTTGATGTCGCGTTGAGGTGGTAAGGTTTTCGAGAGTTCATCGTGGAAGAAAAAAAAAACTCTCTGATGAGAAGTGCAAACTCCTCGGGAACCATCGCAAACTTTGTTGATGCTAATGAGGCAAATGAGGCAAATGAGGCTGTTGAGATCGATGAGTCAGCTGCTGCCACTTTTGCTTCCTCCATTGGCTCAACATGTACAAGCTCCTTGTCATTTGCAGTACTTGGCCACGTTGAGTGGCATTGGCTGCACAAGTATTTGCTCTTTGGTTGTTGCCGCTTCCTCCGATGCTTCCACCTCAGTTGCTTCCACTATCGCCTTCCGCCCCATGTATAGAAGTTGTTGCCTGGCGCGTTGATTTTCACATAGACATTACCACTATTCCATTCAACCTGCATATTGTGCTGGTACAAGAAATCTCATCCAAGAATGATATTTTGGTCACTCATTGGAGATGACCTCTACACCACTATATTATGCAAGTCTCCCACTTGTAGTCATAGTGGTTCTTAGAGTCTTCGTATCTATAATCTCCTGTCGATGGATTTTCCTTTGAATACTCCTGATTTGGTCTGTATATCTAGATTTTGAGACATGTTGTTGCTTACAAAACTATGAGAAGCCCCTCTAGCCAAACGTGCTGGTACTCTTGCAACATCGAGGTTCTACTTTGAGCAGTATCACCGGTTGGTGGTCCTCGTACCCCCCATCGAACTTTACGATCTCAGAAACCCTGTACAGCATCGTGAGCCATTCAGATGGGCAATCGTTTGGCACAGATTTCTCTTCTTGGACAAGAGTCGCACCTTTCACTCTTGTCATTTGTCATTCCCCGGCCGATTTTCCTGTGACTTCCCCCCCTTTTTGGCCTACTGCTGGCTTTGGCTGTTGCGAGGGACATGCTCGCATTTTCCATAGTTGTAGCAATTGCGCTTGTCTCTCTATACGACGACGTCTACTTCCACCAAAGTCAAGGAGTCCCTCGAGTGACTTTTTTGTTCCCATGATAATTGTGGGTCGGAGGTCGCAAGCCATAGGATTCCTAGATTTGAGCATTGTAGTCAACAATTTCAATCCTTTCTATTGCTATGATCATTTGTTGTAAGTCGTTTTGGATGCCAAAGATGGCAATCACTCACCGGATGTCCCATTTGAGGTCGTTATTACAATGAATGCAGAGCTTATCTGGGGCGATTTCTGTGCCAATGATGATCTCATGGAATCTGCACGTATACTCTGCCAAGTTAGACTATTGACGGGGATGTTGGAGCTGGTATTGAGCGTCGGACTTCTCGTTCAGCCATCCAATCTTGTAAGAAATGTGCGCTAGAACTCGCTCCAGTCGGTTGGTGTCGTGAGCGCGTCGTGCCATTGCGAGGTGATTTCCTCCAAGGGTAGACCGCCTACGGTTAGAGATGTTAGATGGGCACCGTTGGTTGTCGATGAGGCCCCGGAGGTCTCGCGTTGCTGTTAGATGGCCTTTAGGTCGGACCACCAACTTAATGTCGTTTCACACAAAAACGCATCCGCCAGGTCAATTTTCTTCCGATCATCATTGACCCCATCAATGGTAAAGCCCACCTACAGACTCGTCAGCCACATCCAAACAGTTCAAGTGGGGCCAGACGAATCTTGGGTTTGTGTGAGAGTTGGGTTTTTCTTTCGACAAGCACCAGCTCCCGTATAGTTGCGTTGCGAACAGCCTCCATCACGACATTGAGTTGTTGGAGCAGATGGTTGTTGATCCCCTCAAGCGCGAAGGTACGGTTTGCTAGTTCCTCATTGACATGTGCCTGTTGTCCGGTGTCACCTATTCTTCTCGCTGCAACAGTTGAGGCTGTCGGTAAGGGCCGCTAGTTTACCACCATTGGATCCGTGACGGGGTTGGTCGTCGGAGCCTAGGTGCATAGCCGCGTTTTGCTCCATCATCGAAGTCGTTGCCGAAGACCCACTTCTGGTCGTCGGATGCACTCGCTTGCTTCACGTCGTGGTCGTGAAGTCTGTGAAGTCTTGACGTGCTAGATGCGCTAATGGCTTGTGCGAAGTAGTCCTCTCTATCGGTAAAGTAGACAGACGCCTCTTAAACACCGTTGCACTCTCATACCAAGTGATATCCCAAACGGAGTGAAAATGATGAAAAGGTAGAAGTTGTGAGGCAGAACATTGTTTTGAGTTTAAGACACTTGAGCAATTTAAAAGTAGCGGTCAATGTACTTCAATGAAAATTGTTGAAATGATCGAACACATATTCACAAGTGTCGAGTTACAAATGAGACATAATCGAGGTTTTCAAGTCAATTTTTGAGTGACGCGTGTGGAGTCGTGTCGTTAGTGGTCACATCGAGAAGCTCAATGTTTCTCAATGCGTCGAGAAGTTGACCGAAAGGTCGTGGCACTTTTGTTTGATGATTCTTAAATTTGGTTCAAGTTGTTTGAAAGTGTAAGAAGGATCGTCTAAGGGTGAGGGCAGTTGGCTGAATTGCCCTCGATCGTTGTAGTGAAAATCGAGGTCTTGCTACGCAATGGACTATTTCTGTAATGAAATAATGCCCACTCGGAAAGATAAGCGACTCATGTACGTCTGGTACGTAACAATTGAGACATTTCTTAAAGAACTTCCTTTGAAAAAAAAATCAACAGAATGCACAATCTAGAGCTATACATGCATAATGTTTCTAAAGTTATCACGTTGAATCTGGCATAGATTTGAAGAGGCACGGTGTGTGACACAGATAATGGTGGCGTTCGCACCATGTGCTGTAGAAGAATCAGGAAAAGTAGCCATTGACGTAGAACAACAAGCTTGTAGGGGTCCATGTTGATGTCCTGCTAATTCAAACCCTTTCCCTCCTAAATACAAAATCACTGGGAAATCATAAATCGAGAGGGGAAACTTGTAAACATGGAATCAAAATCAAAATTACTTTCGGGACTGCTAAAATGATAGACTTTGGGAACCTGACCATGTAGGCTGAAATCATGACAGAATGAACTGGAGATGGCGGGAATGTTGACTTTCCACTCTTTTTGGCAACCTTTTTTGGCAGCTTTGACAAATTTTGTTCAACCTCGCCGATGGCCTCGTCGCACCGCGTCCGCCTTCGAACTTTGAATCGAAGGTTGTTTTCACATAATCTCGTTGTAGCTCTGCCACGTAGCCGCACGCTTCCAAACTCCAGGTGTGTGACGATGAATGGGTTGTTATGAGGTTGTCATTCATATCGGAAGGTGTAGCAAGTCCTCGTACAAAGGAAAGGAGAACTTCTTAGCAGGTCTTGGCGAAAGCACTTTTTCTCTGACCTTCGCTTGTCTGGCATTGGCGAGAAGCTTTTTCGTCACCTCGTCGGTCACGCAAACGTGTGACCATCCAACGTGGACTCAGATGTTGCTAGAACTTGCTACAGCTTTGTACAAGTCCAAGTTGCTTTGCTCAAAAGCTTGGCGGACTGCGACTGTTCCATGGCCGAGTTTGGATGTCCCAAAAATGTATCTTTCAACCATGGTAGTGCAAGAGGCGTGCTCATACAACTTTGTGACGTCGCTTCCTGCAACGGACGTTGCAAGCATCAACAGTTTTCAACTACAGCTGAAACATTCCTTGTTTAATGCTGTGAGTAACGCTTCAACAATACGAGCTCCTTCAACAAACGAGAAGAGGGGGGGAGAGCGACTCGAGCCAGAACACCCTCGTCGACCCATCAACAAAGACGATTCAGTTCGGGTGTCTGAATTTGCATGTTCATGTTCATAATAAAGATAATCACTGATGTTTGTTGCGAGTGCCGTGAGATGAAACAAGAACTTGCAAGAGGAATTATATACTTCATCGATGAAAGGTCAAGTCGCCATGCTCGATGAAGCCATTTCATCAATGAAAGGGAGACCCACGGAGGGCATTGTTGAAAGATGGAAGCCGATTCACGCGCTTGAACGATGGGTGGTGTCGCACAGTTGATAGCGCGAGATGACTCAGCTTGCAGGCTGCCACATCAACTCACAATTTTGCAATCCGCAAAGAATGAGGTGCGACAGATGGAAACAATCACCATTTTTTTACATCCAAACCCGGGCCATGTGGAGTTGGGATTGCGGAGCAACCCAAAATCAAAATCTTCATGCTAGTTCAAGGCCTCTATCTCACAAGGCGCGAGCGGGCCATGTTACGGATCTAGCCGTGTTTTTGAATTCGCTTAAGTCGATGGCCGACATACCTCAACCCCTTACCAATATGGCCTACTTTGGTGGTTGGCCTACGAATCTGGCCAACTTCCTTGCGGCACAGCATGCTAAGTTGCTACTGCAATGGAGTCTTACGAATCTGACCACCGTATCTCCAACATGTTACATACCTGGCCATTTCCGGATTGCTGTATCAGTCTGACGTGACACTCTCGAATCTCACCCATGTGAAGCGGCACACAAGGAATCCACAAAACAAGCTGCGAATTCTCCCCCATTTTTTTTTCATGATGCGTTAGTAGACCGCCATAAACCAAGGGGCGCCCGCGAGGGAGGCGAGGCTTGGAGAGGGAGTGGGGGGGGGGGGGG
>SZWC01006609.1:56960-71434 GCA_023375785.1 Penium margaritaceum
GGCTGCTTGTGCACCGTTGAAGGGGTGCCTCGTGCTGGTGTGACCGGAGGTGGGCCATGGGAGCGACGTCTACGGTTCTGTGCCCAGCTGAGTTGTGCCGCCATGTTCGAAGTGGATATGCGGTAGACAATTCCATGACTAAATACACGATATGCCCATTCTCACTGGGTGCACAATCGTCCGCCATATGTGCGGTCCCTCAGCCGCTGTCGAGAGCTCCGACGGCGCAAACAGGCAACTCTCACTCACTCCACAACACTGACTGAGAGCTCACGAGTGGGTGCAACGAACGGTGGCGAAGCTCCGAACAATAGACAACATGACTCGTGCCAAATTGCGCACGTGGCACGAGGCACTTCTCGTCGTGAGGACAATACAGTCCTCGGAGACCACGACACCTCGACGGCATGCACTTCGATGTATCGACGTCGAAGCATGCGCCTGAACGACGCGGGCATTGGTCAACATATGTCCAACCTGCCAGCGAGGCTTCTGCCAGACTGGCACGACATCTTATGTCAACTCCCGCAATGAAAGGTAGTGTTCGTCGAAGAGGGTCGCACAAAAACAAGGATGGATAGTCCGTTCGGGTGTCTCTATGCCAATATAGTAACCCCCAATTTACGACGGCCATAACTTTGGGGACATCGAAGTATATTTGAAAAGACGGGACGTCATTGGTCCACGACGTACATAAAGCACCATAACCTAAGTCACTTGTAGCCGTCAACGACATGAATAGTCGGAGGTGACGACTGTCAACGACGTAATCCTGTAATCCGAACACGAAATGTCATTTCAAATCCCATAAAAATGACGCCATATCCATACTGATGAAAATTGACATTATGCCGGATACGTCGGTGATATTCTAACATGCACGGATATCGTGGACGTAATCGTCAGCGCCGTGGATATGCCGTTCTTATAATTTAAGTCAATGGGCATGGCGTGGTTATTATTTAACTCGCGGATATGGCAGGCTTATGTTCACGCTTGCGCGGATATATGAGACATTTCGCCCTGGGTGGTTTCCAGCTCTCTTTTTTTATTCCTCTCGCCGGATTTGACCTGGCCACTTCATCCAAAAACAATAAAACGAGCTGGTACGTCACAGAGGGGCAGTCGAGAAAACCAAGGCACTCGATAACCCAAGTGGTATTTCTGTTACTTTTTCCTTTCACAAAAAAAGGACAAAAAAACTAGTATTTTCGTTCATTGGAAAGGGGAAGATTTCTCCAACACGTTTTCATTTTCTTTTTCACTTCTAGCATGTCTACCGTGCACTACAACCTTTTTCTTCTTTCCAATTCAACCGACTCTGGGCTCTTGCCCCTCGTCTTTGCATTTACTAGGAATAGTGACAGCACCTCTCACACCCATCACATCTCACCGTCCCTTTTGGCACGATGTTCCCTTGGCTGAGGCCATCTCCGGGCCCCTACCTCACACACGCGACTCCTACATCGCCTACAGAGGGTGCTCTGCACTCTCACCATCTTCCTCTACGACCCTCAGACCTACTGAGGCCACAGCCGGGGTCATCTCCACATGATTTCCCGGGCCATGTGCTCCCGTTGCTTGCATCTACACCGCCGGGAGCCAGCGTACCTTACGCTCCCTCTCATCACCAGCTGCCTTCGGGTGCACTGCTTCTACCATCGGCACCACCACCTCATGGTGGTGCTGGTCCGTCACTCCTTTGGTCGGTTTCTACACCGCCAGGAGAGAGCGTTCCCTTCGCTCCGCCATGTCACCAGCCTTCCAGCGCACTGACCCGACATCTGGGACCACCCTCTCCTAGGTACCCTGGCCAGCTTCCTCTGAGGGCGGCTTCTACTACTACCGGAGGCGGCTCTCTACACGCCTCCGCGTGTCATCAGCCTGGCGGCTTGGTTACCGGCCCACCTCCACCCACTGGCCAGCCTTCAACGTGGCCCTTCTCTTCACCACCACGACAGGACGCTCTCCACGCTCATCCGCATCACCCTCTGCCTTCAGGGATTGATGTGTGGCTGCCAGCAACACCGTTCAGTGATGCTGCTCTCCAGCCACCCCCATGGTCGGTCTCTACACCGCTGGGACACGGCATTCTCCATCCTCACCACCATGACTCTCATAGGATTGTTCCTCTTCTTCCCCGGCAGGATCCAGCTCTTTGTGGGTTTGCCTGCTACTTCTGTGGCGATGGACGCCACAGTTGGCGCCAGTGTCACATACGTCCTAGTGGGTCGCATCCACTCTGGCTCCAGCCTCGTGAGTCCCCCACACTTCACAGCAGACGGACCTACCTCAGTCGTTTGTTCCCCACACTGGCGCTCTGGAGGTCCTGTACACCGAGCTCCAGAGTCTGCGACACATGATACAGCAGGTCAGGGACCACCTCTTCTCCCATCAGGTTTATTCATCAGCTTCCTCCTCTTCTTCTCAGAGACCTTCTCCAGCTGCACTTGACCTTTCTTCCCAGTCCGATGCCATTCTCTCCATCCTACGCTTCACTGGTGTCATGCCCCCTCCTAGTCCGCTTCTTGCTTGGCGACGGTGTAGTCGTCCAGCTTGTCATGTTTGCCTCGTCTCTGGCATGTATTCATCTCCACCGGCTTCTGTCGATGCAGCGGTTGAGGGGGGGTGTGCCTCCTTCCGCTTCGACATTGACTACGCCAGTGATCACAGAGGATGGAGTAGGAGCACCTAGTGCTGTATCACCTCTAGCAGTGTCCTCCGCAACTTCTACATCAGTCACCTCCACACAGTCTACATCCACGCCTTCCACATCATCTACAGTAGCAGCTTCATCAGCTGGTATAACTGCACTTGCTACACCAGCTGCCCCACCTGTTGCATCACCAGCAGCAGTGTCCTCTGCAGCTTCTACAGCAGTAGGAGCAATAGCAGCGTCAGGCACATCCACACAGTCTACATCCATAGTTTCTGCACCCTCTACAGTACCAGCTTCATCAGCTGGTATAGCAGCATTGCTACACCAGCTGCCCCACCTGTTGCATCACCAGCAGCAGTGTCCTCTGCAGCTTCTACAATAGTAGGAGCAGTAGTAGCATCAGACACATCCACACAGTCTACATCCACGCTTTCCGCGCCCTCTACAGTACCAGCTTCATCCGCTGGTATAGCTGTACTTGCTCCACCAGCTGCCCCACCTGTTGCACCGCCAGCAGTAGCGTCCTTTATAGCGTCTACATCTTTGGCAGGATCAGCAGCATCAGTCCTCTCTACACCAGCAGCACTACCTGCTCCGTCTACTTCTTCACCAGCAGCCGCAGCCTCGGCATCATCTGCTGCATCCACAGATACATCAGCCTCTCCTACAGCACCTGCTTCGCTTACAGGACCAGTTGCATCGGTTGTGACTGCTGCACCAGCAGCACCACCTGC
Organism: Penium margaritaceum; assembly: GCA_023375785.1. Taxonomy (NCBI): domain Eukaryota; kingdom Viridiplantae; phylum Streptophyta; class Zygnematophyceae; order Desmidiales; family Peniaceae; genus Penium; species Penium margaritaceum. Next base: position 60,354 of record SZWC01006609.1, read on the forward strand.
TCCATCTGCTTCCTCACCAGCAGCCGCAGCATTGGCATCATCTGTTGCATCCATAGATTCATCGGCATCAGCCGCTCTTGCAGCACCTGCTTCGCTTACAGTACCAGTTGCATCGATTGTGACATCTGCACCTCATGTATCAGCTCCCCCATCTGCTACATCCGCTGCATTGCCAGAACCGAGGTCATCTACTACATCCTCAGTACCGACAGCACCAGCTGTATCTGGTACCTCTGTAGCGCATTCATCTTCCACACCAGCTTCATCAGCAGCACCAACTACATCATCAGCACCAGCTACATCAGCACCACCTGCTTCATCGGCAGCATTTGCTGCATCAGCAGCACTGGCAGCATCTGTAGCATCAGCTGCATCGGCAGCATCATCTCCACTGTCAGCATCAGCTGCATCAGCATCATTAGCTCCATCATCAGTAGCAGCCACATCGGCAGCCTCAGCTGCATTGACCGCATCAGCCGTGTTGGTTTGTCCCTCATTGGTCAGTGATCGTGCAGCAGCTGATAGAGAAATCTTGGGGGGGGGGTCAGAGTCTTGCCCACCTATCGTAGTGACTGCAGAGTCAGTTCCCCTCACCAGGTTGGCAGCATCTGGTCATTCCAGTCTGAGATGCCGAGCTGATGAGGATGAGATTCGTTCCTAGATCATTGCGCAGGAGACGTACGTCGCTACCGTTCGAGTGATATTGCTGAGGGTTGTAGCGGACACAACCCAGATGGTTCCGAGTCCAGTTCCCTAGCACCCTCAGACAACACCTCACAGGATGGGGATCTTGATGTAGTGAGCAGCGACAACACATCAGACAGCCTTGCGACATCCTTCAGCTCACCCACATCCTTCTCCTTCACACGTGGACCATCTCTCTCCACATCTGAGCCTTGCACACCTCCTACCTCACAGGTTGTCCAGCATCCACGTCCTTCAGATGACCCTTTGTCTCAGTCCTTGGACACCTTGAGACGTTTTGCTTCAGGAGGCACAGCACCTGCAGCCACTCAACTGCGAGCAGCAGAGATGGATTTGGTGGTACTCGGGAGAGTGGTTGACTCCTTGTCCAACATGTACAGTGAGATGATGGCAGTGCTCGAGGATGTTGAGTTTGAGCTTCGCATAGTGACTCAAGAGGATCATGTCGAGATGCGTGAGCGCGCCTCTCTTCTCCAGGGTAAGTTGGTTGTAGCACAGGAGCATCTACGCACATTGGAGTGTACAGTTGCTCTACCAACTGCAGGAGTGAGTTTCACGCACACAGATCCAGCTCCGTCTCCACCCTCCACTCCAGCATCTTCCAACACCATCGTCTCCACCTGTACTACTTTGGAGTCTGGTGGTTGGGATCTCTGGCACCTCCCAGATGTAGGAGGATCAGCCTCTCTCTCCTCTCTTAGCCATGGAGCATTCAGCAGCGTCTTCTCCACTCCTGTACCCTCTGAGTCTGATGAGAGTGATACCCAGGATCCTGCCAGTTGGGATCTCTGGCAGCTTCCATGTGGTGAGTGATAGGCGTTAGACAGTGCATGGGCGAGATGTGCACATGGTAGCCATTGTAGCCTCATCCTCATCTCTCTGATGTCATATTCACATCTCCAGCTATTGTCAGGTGTGATCATTGTTGGATTGTTCTTCCCAGGATCGTTTGAGCCAGGAGGAGATGCAGTGTTATCTATAGGCGATAGGTTCACAGCCTTCTGCATACAGGGGGAGCAGATGCATCCTACCACATTGGTGTTGGCGTTCATGTTCTCAGGACTCTCTCATCACAACGGAGCGTCTGTATCTTCTCAGCTGGTACCTTGTCAAAAGCTCTTGCAGTCCAGGGGGAGTGTTTGTGTATGGGCTTTGAGCTATCATGTAGCCTTGTTTAGGGAGAGTCTCTTAGTTTGCGCTGATGGTTCTCCAGTGGCTACATTACTCCTTCTGTGACATGAATGGTGCATTCTAGCAGCTCAGTTTACCCATATGTGTTTAGTAGAATTTTCTCGGTGGTCGAGACCCGGGCACTTGGTGGTTTGTGCCAGCGCTCCCGGAGACCCACAAAGATTGAATACATATTGCCTCTGACAGGTTGTACACTCTCTCTGTGGTCGAGACCCGGGTACACGGTGGTTTGTGCCGGTACCTCGGGAGACCCTGCACTGATTGGTCTATTCTTAGTGACCCTCTGACAGACATGTGTAGTCTGCGTGTAGCTGAGACCCGGACGCCCGGTTACATGTTCCGGCGTCTCGGGAGGCCTAAACTTGCCTAGCTTGGCTAGCTGGTGATGCTAGTGTGTCACTGTAGATTCTGAATGTGTTTTGGGTACATTGGATATCTTCTTTTCGGTCGAGACCCGGGCACACGGTTGGCTGTTCCGGTGCCTCGGGAGACCTCCAGTGTGTGGTTTCATATTCTGGGACATGTGTATTCCCCGTCCGTGCCTTTTGGTGCGGCGGGGATGACGGGGCCTGGTGGGCTAGCCGCCAGTCCCCAGTACATAAGCTCGTCTTAGGGCTCATTGTACTCTCTCCTTGATTCTTAATTCATTCATTCCAGACTTAGCCAAATCTTGGCGCTGCATTTCTCCCACTCACACTCAGAGCTCGTGTCTCATCCAGCATGGGCCTGCATGCCCCAGACCTGTTTTAGCAGTTGTACACTCACTACACTGATGCAGGTGACTGACCCAAGGGAGACCCTGCTCACTGCTCCATTGTCTCCGTGTGACCTTACGACAAGGCAACCCCATGGCAAGTGGTTGAGGGGCTTCAAGAGCATTGGCTCTCATAATGTTCATGCCGAATGCATTTGCCTTATGATTGGTTATAATCCTGGTGCCGAATTTGCAGTGGATGACCGGGTGCTCTCCCAAACCCAATTGCTACCAGTTTCTTGTCCAGTGGCAGGTCTAAAAGGTTTTGCCAGAATAGGTTGGATGATAGTTCGTGTCCACCATGCTCCATGGCAGCAAGTTATCAACATTGTTCTATGCACCACTTGGGTACTACAAGGATTGTCAGGCGCATCAGCACCACGCCCACAGCCATGACACTCTTGCACCCGGGGCCGCAGCAACAACGTCTTCGAGGACTACGCAACCAATCCTGATAAGCGCTTCTCACCCAAACACCTGTGGGGGGTCAACCAGCTGCATGACGCCACTGAGGTGGATGTCACTATACGCTGCACTTTGTCAGGATACTACTGACCTCACAAACAAGCTCACGCCTTCTGCCTTGGCTTTTATTGACGCTGCTGCCGCATCAGCCACCACATTTGCAGCCACAACTAGGGCATCCCGCGCTCATGCCTCCACATTGGCAGGGCATGCAAGTGAGGCCTACACAAGGGCCACAGTCATAGCTGAACAAGTTACTACAGTAGGTGCAGATATTGGCACGCAAATTTCTTCAGCCACATCCGCTGTCGCCTCTTCATTAGCCTCTGCAGCATCTGCCACATTAGCTACTGCTTTGGCCATCCTTGCCTCCACAGCCGCGGCCGCCAACAGCCTCGTTGCAGCTGTTGTCTCTATAACAACGATCTTTACCACCTTGGATAAAGCATTGACCACCTGTGCCCTTGTCCAAGTGGCCCTTGCTGCATCTACGATCTCAGTTCTCTCTGCTGTTGCGGCTGCTGCTGTACCACCACTTCTTTCCTCTTTATGCACCCCTCACCTCCTGTTGCCTCATGAGGGTCTCCTTTGCATGCGTCTTTCCTGTTGGTGCTCTGACTTTCCTCTCTCTGTGGTGGCTTTCTTGTCGGACTCAGGTTGGGCTTTCCTACAGCACTCTCCAAACGTGCCTAGAGCACTCCCAGTTTTTGCACGCCCACTAGGTCAGGAGAAACTCTGCCAAATCCTGTCCGGCAGGGCCTCTTTGTCGCCACCATGCCTGGTGACAATGAGCCAGTCATAACAGATCTGAAATGCCAGCTCATCCTCGCTTACGAGGGTGAGCAGGATGCTAAAGATTGCCTCAAAGTGGCTAATGATAACTGCGTTGCCTTTTTCTGATGAGGTAGCCTTCATTGTGCTTTAGCGCCTATCTTCTACTTCCTCTCCACCTTTTGGTGCCAATCTTGGCACTGATGCGGATGCCTCTTCCACACCATCCGCTGTAGCACTGGTACTTCAAACCCTTCTGTTACTCCTGCTACTGCCACCATTGCCTCACCAGCATGACCTCTTCTCTGAACTCCCTGTGCTGGCCACATGGCTCGCCTTCTCCTCCTGGGAGGTGCATTTCAGTGCATGGTCTTAAGGGGAACAACCGTGGGAGTAGTGCTCTCCATCAGTCCCACCCTTCACACCTGTTGCAGCTGAGTCCGCCCATGCTGTTTGCACCCTCATCATTGCTGTGACTGAGACACTCATTGATGATCTCCGCACCTTAAATGATGACCCCGCAACTTAGTATTTGGATGATCCAGTTGGTGCATATGCTATGCTTTGCTGCTGTACCACTATCACTGGACAGGCGGCCCAAAGTACACTCACTGTTCAGTTCAACTTGTTCTTGATACATGTGGAAGAAACTGCTGATGTGTACTAGGCACTTGGGCTCAGGCTTCTTTGGAAGCTTGGTGAGGCTGGGTCCAGCCAGCTGTCTGTTGTTCTCACTATGGTCAACGGGTCAATTCTCAAGCTGTCTGACCTCCTCCGCAAAGTCAAGGCTGATGAGCTACAGCACCTAGCGTCCCAGCCAGTTCCATTTAATACCCTGCCTGGTGTCGGTGCCCTGTGGGCCTTTATCGTTGAACGTCTTGCCACCTGGAAGACTGGTCTTCAAAACAAATGCCTTAACCGCATAGAAATTGCAAGGGCCGTCTCTACTGTCTCCTCTTCCCCCTCCTCCGGGGGAAGAGGAGGCAGCCCGCTTTTGGCTTGTAACCATCCACCTTTCCTTCCCCTTGCCCCTCTGACTGTCTTAACTGTGCCCAGAGCAAAATGCATCGCTCTCCTTTTGCTCCCTCTGAATCTCAGTCTTCTCATCCCCTTGACCGTGTTCATGCTAGTTTCATGGGCCCCCTTCCCCATAACTTCCTTGGGGATTTCGGGCATTACAACATATGCCTCACTGATGATTTGTCCCCATTTTTCTTGTTTTTTGCTCTTGTCAAAAGAGCGATTTTATGCGGTCATTGAGTCCAGGCTCGTTCAAGGTGAGCATGCATGCCAGCACTTGTTTTTCACAATAATCAGAGCGGTGAGTCCCTCCGACCCACCGCCCGGCTCCTTGAGTCCAAAGGGGTGTGTCTAGAGACCTCACAAGATGACAGCTTCAATTGCTGGAATTGGGCCCTCACCAATGGCGTCCGTACCCTTCTATCCTAGTCTGGCCTCCCCCCTTCCCCCCCATTGCCTTTGAGGCAATGAGTTACGTGACTTGGGTCTGGAAGCGTGTCCTCAACAGTCTTCTCCCTTGCGTGGTCACACCCTTTGAGCGGTGATACGACACTTGTTCTTATCTCCATCTTGCTCAGCTCTGGGAAAACATTGCATCTGTCTGGCTTCCTGAGGACCTCCATGATGGTGAATTCTCTCCCTATGTCTCTACCTAGTCTAAGGCCTGGTGTTTCCAAGATCCAGAGCACCAGCACGTTGTTGAGTCTCGTAATGCGCTGTTCTTTGATTTTGTGTTCCTCCGTGACCTTAGTCGTCACTCATATGCTACCTCCTTGCTGTCGCTCTCTTGGTTGGGGAGGGAGGTCAGCCCTGCATTCCCTGCTGCTGTCACTGCAGCCTACACCTTTGGTGCACCCCCAGTCAATAAACATTGCATGTACATAGGCCTCAGAGTCCTTCCCATCCATGTTGCCGAGGTCCTTTGGAGCTTCGTCCTCCCCTGTCACATCATCAACCTCCGCCCTCTGTCCTCTTCTGCTCACTCCTCTAAGGCTCTATCAAGTCTGGTTGCTCCTACAGTGTCCAGTCCAGCTATTCCTTGTCTGACTTGCCTCAGTCCGGTGATCCCCCGGGGCCTGCACCATTTCCCCTTTCGTCCGTGGTGGGTTCCTTCAAGCGCTCCCTTACTGCTCCTCCAGTGTCTCTACACCCTCTGATTGTCAGTCTTGGTCACAAACCGATAAGTCACCTGCCTTGCCAACTGACATGGACGCCCTGGGTCTGGCTTCTAGGGTTGTTCATCCCCGTTGTGCTCTTGGGTGTGCGGTGCTCACGACAGAGCACAAGCATGCACTTGAAGCCACTGTCCTCAACAGTGCTGCAGAGTGTCATGCCACTGTTGCGACCATGCTCTCGTCGCCTGAACCCACCACATTTTGACAGGAACGCGCGGTGTCTGAATTCCAGCAGTGGGAGGCTGCTCTGCGGGACAAGCTAAGAGCTTTAGACGACCATGCTTTACACAAACAGGTCAATCTAGTGCTTGGAAGCAAGGCTAACTACAAGACCAATGGTGAAATCAATAACTAGAAGGTATGCCTCACAGCCAAAAGGTTTTCCCAATTCCTCGGTGTTGATTTTGACAAAATGTTTGCTCCCGTCAGACGTTACACCACAGCTCGAGCTCTTCTGAGTTTAGTAGCACACTTTGATGAAGAACTTGAGAAAATGGATGGGGACAATGTATTCCTACATGGACAACTGGATGAGGAGATTTACATGGTGCAACCCCAAAGGTTTTCTGACGGCACCAACAACTTCTAGTGACTGCAAAAGGCTCTCCATGGCCTAAAGCACTGATCCAGGTGTTGGAACTGGGAGAACATTTCAACCCTGGAAAGGGGGAGTTACCAACGTAGCACGGTGGATCCATCCCTCTTCATCACTGTATTGTTTGCTCCTTGTGCTGCCATCCTTGTCTATGTTGATGCGTTGTTGAGTGCGTCGCTGAGTCCAGAGTTGGTGCAGTTTGTGAAGTTACTGTTGTAGTTGGCATACAAGATGAAGGACTTGGGTCCGGCTTATGTCTTTCCAGGCATAGAGCTTGAGTGTGATCGCACTCGCCATGTTCTCAGTAGTGGACATGTCAAAGCTGGGGGAGAGAGTTGATGTGAATGACTACCTACGTGTCATAGGGTCTCTCCTGTACCTCGACACCACTACGAGGCCAGATGTTTCCTTTGCTGTGAAATTTGTGGCTCAGTTCTCATAGTGCCTGAGTGCAACACATGGAGGCTGTGTTACGTGTTCTCAGGTCTGCACTCTCCACTCCTCAAGCTGGTCTCTGTTTCCGGACACAGCCATCAGTGGTTGACGGTTACAGTGATATCGACTGGGCTCATGACACTTGTGCTTGCAGTTGTACTGGATATGTCTTCCTTGCTGGGGGGACATTGATCTCGTGGAAAAGTAGCAACCAGGGTTATGTGCCACGCAGCTCCTGTGAAGCAGAGAATGTTGCTTTTGGTGCAGGCACATGTGAGAGTGCTTGGATTTTTCAGCTACTGCAATAACTGCACGTCCCCATCCGCTACATCACATCGTGCTGCGAAAACCAGAGCACAATGGCTTTTGCTGAGCAAGATGGGATGCATCACACTTGCATATCAATGTGGAACATCATTTTGCACGTGAGTGTGTGGCTGTAGGCAATGTCCAGATTGTGCAGGTTGAAACCTGGCAGGATACAGCTGAATTCCTTACGAAGGCACTCAGCTGCAATCTCTTCAACAAAGAAGTTCACGCAGTTGGTCTGCTTTGCACTCGTGTTGATCTAGGGTGATCGGTCGTGCCTGTGAATGTTCACAGTCTTGTGTCATGGGGGAGTGTTGGCTATGTTTCCGTGACACATGGTGACCTAGGGCCTCATTGCACACTGACCGCACTGATGCAGGTGACTGACCAAAGGTAGACTCTACCACTGGCTGCTCCATCAACTCGACGTGAATTTACAATGATGCAACCCCATGGCAAGTGGTTGAGGGGATTGACCAGCATTGGTTGTCATAATGTTCCAGCCACATGATTTTTCCTTATGATTGGTTATAATCTTGGTGCAGGCTTTGCAGTGGATGGCCAGGTGCTCTCCAAAACCCAAATTGGTACCAGTTTCTTGTCCGGTAGCAGGTCTGAAAGGTCTTGCCAACATAGGTTGAATGGAATTTTGTGTCCACCGCGCTCCAGGGCAGCAAACGATAGCGAGCCCGCTGCTCGCTTGCTGACTACCCCATGCTGTGTGACATGAAAAAGTACTATGACTTGTGAATCTTTGTGTTGTTTCCAACTTCTGCGGCAAAACCATGGCATCTACTCGTCTCATTCATCATGTGTATTGCATGCTACCCTTGCTACCATCTTCTTGTCTAGAGTGGCAGCTACAAAGATGGGGACTCAACCCCATATCACAGATTTCTCAATCAAGTTGCCATATCCACGACTCCGTAATCTCATATTCAGCACTTTTCTCTTCAAAGACGCCATACCCACAGGTTGTAGAAAATCAATGATACATCCAGAAAAAAGTGTTGCGATTGCAATGTTGACATCACATGCGTGGACCATTGGAGGGGAGGGGGGGGGTGTTGGGTTTGCGTGGGGGTTCCGAGACTCCCCATGCGTTGAAAGAAAACCTCATGGGCCCCGCTAACACAGGGCCTTGCAGGTGCCCATGCAAAAATGAATTCCTATGTCCTGAATGTAATTTGGGGCAGAGTTTGAAAGTGGTTTTCGTGAAAAGCAGGGGGGGGCTGGGGTGCATCCAGTGAAAAAAATGGGAATCTGAAAAGAATGTTTTCACTTGATCACAATCGAGTGACCAACATTTTTTTTCGACGCACAAACGCCTTACGATAATGTAGGGTTTTAAGTTCTGTGCGATGGAGCCCATGCAAAACATAGAAAACCCTTATTTGCAAGTAGGGATTTGCACGCCAAGAAATTAAAATAAAAACTTGTGGTATCTCACTCCCGATCTTGCAATAGAGTGAGAACCACGATCAAGTGACCATTACCCTCCTCGCCATCCTCAGCCTCCAACGTATGTTGCTAATAAAGGATAAAGAGCAAGCCGGACATCACAGTCGTTTTTCAACGACTGGATATGGGTGACTAATGATTCAATTCGTGGATATTGCTTCTGCAAAACTTTGGTCACTTGGATGCCACAAGTATAACTCCCTAGTGAAAATAAGCACCAAGTTATCTACCACCCTCCAAAAAAAACTAGCAAGGTTCCTGCAACCATACAAGGTGCTCAGTTATTCAAATGAAAACTCAGAAGCAGCAGAAGTAAAAGAAGAAGTTGTAGACAGCTATGCTCTGAAAGAAAAAATGCATTGTCATAGAGAGAATGGCCCGTGAGAGCTGGCCACCGAGAAGACTCCTATAAACACACGAGAGCGTGGGGGGTGAAACTGTAACGGTCAAATTTGTTGTCCACCACTACATAATTCCTGTAAGTGATTCGCGTCTGGGGGTCACTGTTGAGTGAAAGAAGAAACCCCCTCAACAATTTTGTGTTTGAGAGGATATGTTGCAAGGAGCACATCATGACTGGTGATGCTTGGAAAGGCAGGAAGGTGGCGAAGAAATGAGTGAAGCTATAGAAGTGAGTGAAAAGAATGAAGGTGAGACCAAGATACCTTCTCAACCTCTCTCAGCCATCATGCGTGCATCTTTGCAATACAGCTACGAGACTAGTGACAATGTAGTAGACGTACCATTTTTACAATGCAAAATGGTCGATAAATAGTTATCGGATACTTTGGGTACTTGAGGCTCACATTTCAAGGAGCCAAACTCCGGAAACATATATATGGGCTAGAATCTAGTTCAACTCTAGCCCGGAAAACAACCCGTTCTTAGGCAAAAGGAGTGTCGCGATGGAAAATCTATCGTGTTAGTCCTCCTCCACTCTAGTTGGCCAGTAGGGTCCTATTTCCACATGGCTATGCCACGTGGAAAAATAGGGTTTTAGGATGCATGTTCACAAAAGTACCCTCAAATGACTACGCCCATTTGTGGTCTGGTTTGTGTCAGTTAAGATGGCTGAGGCAACCATTCTCTCCTCCTCCTAAGACAACTATTCTGAGGGCCTAGGTTTTGGTTTTGCACTGAGTCGTAAAACAGCCCAGAGCTGTTACATTTCCATTAGAGCTAGCTTTCGCAAACTACCTCTGAAAGCGGATCAGAATGTCTGTTGGATCAACCCATCAAGCGACGACATCTGTTGATCTTGTTTTTTTTTGTCTCCATGGCCGAATGCCACCTGACATAAAATGCAGCTCATGCAATGGACCACAAGCTCTAGTCAAGATTAGAACTCCCTGGTTGGGAGTGCAAAAAACAAAACGGCCGATGGGGGGGACACCAAACGCCGTCTGATCGGCGGAGTGAGAGAGAGTTCTGCTTACGAGGGAGAGCATGAACGCTCTGTCCCTGCGAGCTGAATGCTGGCCGGGAGCCGGTGAGCAAGCGGCCGATGCACCAAACGGCGCCTAGCACAGCGTGACTCAAACTCGTTGAGCTGTGCTCAGCTTGACAAGCTCGAGCTTGATGAGGGGAGACTCCCGTCATTGGACAAAGAGGGGAGGTGAGGGGAGGATCCCCCTCCCTTTACCCCCCCTCCCTCTTCATGACACTGATAGTGCCAAGGGGCATGAGAGGGGCAATCTCCCTCTATTCCCCTCCATCCTTGGTGCCGACAGCACCAAGGGAAGGAGAGAGGAGCGCCCTCTCTTCCCCTCTTCCATGGTGCCGACGGCACCAAGGGGGAAAGAAAGGGGCGAGTCCCCCCTCTCCCCCTTGTTTGTGGCATCAAACGCACAAAGGGAGGGGAAAGAGACAGGCTCCCCTCTCCCCCTCATCCATGGTGCCGATGGCGCTGAGGGGGAGGAGAGGGGTGATCCCTCCCCTCTCCCCCTCTTCCATTGCACCGACGACGCAGAGAGGGAGGAGAGGGGCGAGTACCCCCTCCCCCTCGGCCATGGCACCGACGGGGCAGAGAGGGAGGAGAGGGGCGAGTTGCCCCCCTCCCCCTTGGCCATGGCATGTATGGCGCCTAGGAAAAGGAGAGGGGACGTTCGTCCTCCCCCCCACCCTTCCTTTTCAAGTGGGCCAACGGCCCAAGGGGGAGGGGAAGGGGTGTCTGCCCCCCCCTCCCCCCCCCCCCCCCCCC
>SZWC01006609.1:72645-87131 GCA_023375785.1 Penium margaritaceum
GTGTGTGTGTATGTGTGTGTGTGTGTGTGTGTGTGTGTGTGTGTGTGTGTGTGTGTGTGTGTGTGTGAACCATGGATTTTGATGCAAAACTCTAAAAGCTCTGGTTGAACTCTTTCGAAAATCAGCAGTCTTGCTTTTCTTTTTCTCTTCCTTTGCGAAGCAGAAAAGGGAAAAAACCGACATGTCCTTAATGGAATTTTCTTGGAAATGTTTGAAAGCGAGAAGTTTAGCACCACCAATGCCTCAATTTCTGTGGATCAACCTTAAAGTTTTGGGTATTTTGTAAGAGAACCCGGAAGGGCTGACCTTTTAAAGCCATGACATAGCTCAAAGCTGGTTGTACATGTGCTAAACGAATTTTGTTTTTGCGCACAGGGGCCACTATGGCCATTTATGGTTGATTACCTGTAAACAATACACTCTTCATACACTGTACATGTTTAATGTATGCCTTTGGAAGTTGCGTGGTAGCTTCGTGGAAGTTACGTTACAATTTACGTTACAAAGTATGGTCATACATATGGGCACATTTTTTTATGATTTAGCATACGAACATTCTTGGAAGGCATGTACTAAAGTTTTGAACACACAAAAATGACATGCTTTATTTTTTCACAGATTTATTGCCTGTTTGATTAGACAGACGTACTCCAATACTTGGAGGTTACTAGTGATACTACCATAAGGAATAGTACTGCCTCTTCCTTGTCATACAAAAACGCAGGGACAAAATCGCAACTTCATTACGTTCCGGGGTTGGGCTTTTTTTTTTTCCTTGCCCCGCGGGGCCCAGCAGGCTCCCTCCTATTGTCAGGGTGGTTCCTCGTAACCCCCACTCATAACTTGCATTTGTCAATCGTGGATCATCGGATGTCGTCGACTGACAGAATGCAACTAACGATACATTAGTGTACAGAGGCGTCGACCACATCATCGACGTAAGTGTAGACTGCACTACAGGCAACAACACAAGTGCTGGTTGCGAAAAGAGATTTGGTGTCAAACACAGCACCTGAAAAAGTTCCAGCTGCACTTTAATCACGGATGTCGACAGCATCCGTTATGCTAGTACCGAATGCACTGCTTACAGTCTAGGGAGATATGACAAAAAAAAAAGCCGTTTGTGTATGTACATGGGTTTTGATTGAACCAAGGATGCTGGATAAGTTATTTATGAGTTCCAATTGCACTCAACACACACACAATGGTGGAAATCTACGCACAATGGTCGATGACAAGTGCCCATTGCACATGGAATATGACCGACATGGAAAATGCAATCGTAGTATCCATGTGAGTGCTGAAAGCATGATTACCATGATGTTGAATACATGGTGGACAAGTGCTTTAGTTACAACGATGACACGAGTGCCGAATGCACCATTTTCATGAACACAGATTGCACAATTGACAGAAGCTACGGGCTACACTTTTTTCATGGGTGCCAAATGCACCACTGATACGAGTGGCAAATGCACTACGACAGTCAGTTTTGGTTGGACTAGCTATGCTGGTGTCAATGATACAACACATGTTATAAGATGTCGATTTCACCGATGACATGGGTGCCAATCGTACCCCGTTGCATCCACTATCAAGAACTAGCCAGCTCTCTACTCTTTCGTGCTAGCTTATTATAGACCACCAAATGAAAGCATAAAATCTATGCGTCGAATGATTCTACGAGCAAGTGCATGGAGCGTATCATTTAAAGTGCCAAAAACACGTCTGCTGATGTTTACAACGCAGCTTACCAAAGTCGAGGATGGTCATGCTGTCAAATTCTTCAAATAGAGAACCGACAAGAATGACTATAATCAATCACAGACAATTGTGGTGATCAGATGTATACCCAAACTTTGTAACAAAAACACAATGATCTTGGTTGTCACCGAAGGTGACAACCATACTAATTTAAAAACTTAATCCGTCGATAGCAGTATGGAAAGATACTTTCGAAAGAAGTCAAAACCGAATATAAATGGATAAATCACACATGCAAAGAGGAAGAGTTCCTCAATTTGGACCGTGATAAAGGTGGAGGGACTCATCCATATCCATAGATGGAACATGCTACAAATATCCCAGTGTGTTCAGCACAAGTTCCAAAACATGCACAGATTGCATGACCGCAAGAGGTCAGCGCGCATGACCAAGTGCTGAAGACAACCCCCTTTTCAATGAATCGAGGTATGCGATCCATACCATTGTACTTTAACCACGTAAAATTGGCTAGACGACATGCATGGAAAACATGCACAACATGCACATAATCCGTTTTCACTGTTGGTGCATCATTCATGACATCAAGTTATGGATAGGTTGGACGGATGAATGATCACAACAGTTTTGTGATGTTTGATCAAGCTGACGATAGCAGCTCATATTTTGGATAAAAATGGTGACACCGTTTCTCCAAACAAGTGGTTTGTTGCGCACATAACGTGTTCTACAACAATCACATTTCCCATTGTGCTACAATATTCGAAGGCAAATGTGATCATTTGATGACTAAGCCCTTGTCATGACTATGTCATGAGATATTGAACAGACCTGGCGCGCTAGCATGGCAACTTTAATCCTAGAGAACTCACATCATGCTGCCTGCACACAATGTGTAGTAGTTGCATAAGTACCTTTCGATGGTTCTGAGCATCCTTAATCATGTCCGGTGCAAACATCGGTCCATGATAGGATGTATCAAGGATAATGCGCTTGAATAAATTCTCAATGGCAAAACCATTGACACCCTCTCACTCAGTGAGTGATGGATACAAATTGTGTTACCAGACTGGTGCCAACAATAAATAGGTACATTAGTGTACCGACAACCTTGTTTAAAAGACAATGAAAACTTTCAGTGGGGGTTGTAAATGCGCCAGAGAGGGGCGGAGACTCCTCTATGGGTCCTCAACGATTTAAGACACCGTAGTGCGGTGGTTGAAGACTGCAAGAGTCACTCTCTGATGTATGACAAGATCGACTGAATGTCAGATATGAACAAATTTGCATATGACACCTTCATTCAATCATCACTCACTGAGTGAATATGTCATGGACATTGATAGACAAAAGTGTGTGAACCGATATCGGTGATGTGACTTCATCCACATTTTCATGAAAATTCCATTTTAGAGAAAACGAGCGATACTCCTTTTCTACTAATGGAGTTCAAGAGTGCTATAAAAATCCGATGGTTTTCTACAAGTAAACTACAAATAGTTGGGATGACTTCAAGGTCTAGGTTTTGTGTCCATGGAAATGACCTGTAAGCTTATGGCTTTATGGTAACAGTGTGTTAGCATCCACATGTTGGTGGTCCGACCGACCACATAATGACTCATTATCAACATTGAGACAAAACAATGATTGGAGTGTCATAAATCAATGTTGATATAAAAGGAGTTTTTAAGATGGGCCTTAAGGAATGATATTTTTCATCTAACTCTTTCAGTCTTTTGAGAAACATCTCAACGTTGAGGGCATTGTGACACTTTACACTAGTCGTGTGCGTCACGCTCTTCAAACATCACGTGGATGGATTCCAATCATGCCAAAGGTATGGTGTAGCACCAGCTATGCGATATTGATGTGCAAAATAAAGTCAACATCTGTTTTTTAGAGAAAAATTAATATCCGAGAGAGATCATAGAGACTACGGTGTAGTCAAACCATGCTCCAATGACCCGGAAGGCCATGGTAAAGTGACAACTCCCTTGGTTCTGGGGATGGTTCAACTGAAGTACATTGTTGAATTCAAGTACAATATGTTTTTGGATGTCGCTACGATGTTATCCACAATGTAGGTGGTTGTTTGTGGTGGTGGTTGCTTGTCAGATGTCTTGATGGGGGCGATACCCTCTACAAGTGCCTCGGATAAGGCACTTGAAAATACTCTATTCAGTGGAATTGCCGTATGTAAACGATAGAAGACATTGAAGCGACACGGATTGTTACAACTTGGCAAACACAATTCATTGACAGGTTCCCAAATGGAACCCCTGGACACAATTAAATGAACATAAAGAGGTTTAGGAACTGGTCGTTTGAGAATCATCGGATGTGAATCAAAATTGTTCGATCACAATCACATGGAATGGACACCCAAAATGTGTTCTTCCCACTTGTACCGCAAGGATTGAGCTCATGGTACATCAGTTTGGTGAAACCCATACGATGAATAATTTGTTTGTGGATGTATTCCACAGTCATTGAGATTGGTTATCTCAGCTAACTTAGTTAAAAACAATGTACTTTTGACAGGGACGTGAGCGGCAGCCTACGGTACCCATTTCAAATAGATATGAGAAGATGGTGGTTGAAACCTCGATCATTTAGGTCAGAACATTGCTATGTCTAATGATGAACATTGACAATAATCGCGAGTGCCAAATGACCAAATGAGACATGTGCTAAATTCCAAGGGATCACACAATCAAATCTGGATGTTGTACGCAAATGAAAACAGTCACAAAAACCACAAGTGTGTGGTGAATTGTGTGTAAACATGACGCAACTGTATTGCGGTTGACACTAGATCACACATGTGATGTTTGTGCTTCTTGTTGCATGGTGTGCATCATGAAGTATACAATGATCAAACCTCCACGAGAAACGATGAACCGGGACGGTTCAAAGCAATGGGGAAGGAATGCAGCGTATGGACAATTCTTATGGCACAGAATAGTCGTTAAATGATTATTGGGTACTTTGGGCTAGAATCTAATTCGACTCTAGCCCAGATAATAACCCTTGGCTGGATCTAAGGCAAAAGGAGTACCACGATGGAAAATCCATCGCGTCTCTCCTCCACTCTAGTTGGCTGGTATGGTCTTGTTTCCATGTGGCTGTGTCGCGTGGAAAGATAGGGTTTTAGGATGCATGTTAAAAAAAAAACTCTATGACAACTACGTCCGTTTGTGGCCTGGTCTTTCTCAGCCAAAATAGCTGAGGCAACCATCCGTTCCTCCTCCTGTGATGGCTGTTCTCAGGGCCTACATTTTGGTTCTCTTTTAAGTCGCAGAACAGTCCGGAGCTGTTTCAGATAAGTACCAAGAATTCATGTACGAGCTCCAAAACAAAAAATAGCATGATTCTGGTGACCATACACGCTGCACAGTTGTCTGAATGAAAATTAAAGAGAAGCAGCAGTTCACACGGAAGAGCTCTACATAAATGAGCTAAAAATGAAAAAAAAAACTGTCTGTAAGAAAATGGCCATGGGAGCCGGTTACCAAGAAACATTTTGTGATCACTTCAAGCCACTGAATGTGAAGCTGAAACTGCTGAAGTAGCTATTGACCTCCGGGAGAAGGGACTCTGGAGTCATGTGAGTGAGACTAACTCTGTTGAATCCTCCCTC
Organism: Penium margaritaceum; assembly: GCA_023375785.1. Classification (NCBI taxonomy): domain Eukaryota; kingdom Viridiplantae; phylum Streptophyta; class Zygnematophyceae; order Desmidiales; family Peniaceae; genus Penium; species Penium margaritaceum. The sequence goes on from SZWC01006609.1 coordinate 78,008, forward strand.
TCTGCTTCCAAGGCCCGTACCCACCTTGAGAAGCGGGACCACGCCCTCTCCACCATCTACCTCCACCTCACCAAACGGCAACAACTCCTTGTGCACGGCATCCTCACCCCAAGAGAGGTTTGGAACAAGCTTGAGTCCACCAATGCTTCCAAGTGAATCCTCATAAACATGCAGCTGCGTCGTCGCTTTCACACCGTGAAGATGGATGAGTCGGGCTCCATGATCGATTATCTCAACATGGTGAAAGCTTTGGCTGACCAGCTTGCTGCGATTGAGGACCCCGTCAAGGAACGTGTTCTCATTCTGACCATTCTTTCTTGCCTTCCTAGCAGCTACACTCCTCTCATTGTTGCCCTCGACCAGCGTGCTGACAAGCTCTCACTTGATGATGTGGAAGAGAGTCTGCTGTTCAAGGAGGAGCGCCGCAAGGAGGGAGAAGGAGGAAGCAGACTGGACGTCAGCCCCTTTCACCAACATGAGTCACAGAGGTGGTGCTGCATCAACCAACGGTGGCGGAGGTGGAGGAAAGAAGAAGGGAAAGTGCCACTACTGCAAGAAGCCAGGTCATTGGGCACACAAATTCCGGAAGAAGAAGGCAGACATTGCGGCTGGGGTAGGAGCGGGGAAACAGCCCGACGCCTCCGCAAATGGCGCTGATTTGGAGACTGGATTCGTGAGCACCATCCGGGTCCTGTACGTCTCCGTCAACACTGCCTTGTTCTGGATCATCGACTTGGGAGAAACTCGGCACATGACCAGTCGCCGGGAGTGGTTTGTCGTCTACACCGCTATTGAACCTTGCTGAGTATACATGGGTGAAAATCATGTGCAGATGGCAGTGGGAGAGGGTGAGATTGTCTTCTGTGCTTCTGTCGAGGGGAAGCACGTGGAACGTCATGTGAAGGGGGTGATCCATGTTCCGGGGCTGGCAGTGAACCTCCTCTCTGTTTCCTCTCTCATCTCCCAAGGCCTGCAGGTCCGCTTTGAGAATGGTGGCTGCACCATCTCAGCACGTGTGGGCCAGGTGCTTGCAAAGGTGGACAATGACAATTCCTCTACTGTCTTTTTGTGGCATCCGAGAAGGGAGCTGCCTCAGCAGCAGCTGCAAGAGTCGGAGATAACGACATCGGCCTGTGGCATCGCCGGCTTGGACACCTCGGCTTCGGTGCAATCATCTCCATGCAGCAGATTGTGCACGGCCTACAGCTGAAGGAGGTGAAGCGGCCCCATGTGTCGGCCTGCGAGAGCTGCATTGAAGGGAAGCAAGCCCGCAATCCATTCACAAGGGAGAGGAAGGTGACAGCTGAGCTTCTGTTTTGTGTGCACTCTGACGTGTGTGGTCCCATGCCATCACAGTCCTTGTCTCGCAAGCTTTACTTTCTCACGTTTATTGATGAAAAGTCACGAAAAACGTGGGTGTTTTTTCTTTCCATGAAGGATGAATGTTTTGACGCGTTCAATACATGGGTGGCTACTGCACAGAATGAGAGTGGCAGGCGTTTGAAGGTGCTTTGAATCGATGGCGGAGGCGAGTACCTCTCCAATGACTTCTGCGGCTTCCTCAAAAACTGCGGGATCCGACACGTGGTGACGCCACCCCCAACACCACAGCTGAATGGCGTGGCTGAGCGTGCCAACCGCACGCTCATGGAGCGTGTCCATAGCAAGCTCAAGGACGCCAAGCTCCCACCAGTATTCTGGGTGAAGGCAGTCAGCACCGCCGTGTACCTGAAAAACTAGAGCCCCACACATGCCGTGCAGCTGATGATGCTGGAGGAGGCGTGGATGGGACACAAGACGACTGTCACGCACCTAAAGGTGTTTGGATTCGGTGCATTTGTCCATGTGCCTGCTGCTAACCGCAACAAGCTGGATGCCAAGGGTGTGAAGGCTGCCTTCCTCGGCTATGACATCATGGGATACCGGCTGTACAACCTTGCCACCTGCAAGATTGTCCGCAGCCGTGACGTGGTATTCAAGGAGGACGTGAAGGGCTGGACATGGAGCCCTATGGATGCAGTCACCATTGCACTGGCACTTGAGCCAGTGGGAGCCGAAGAGCCTGCAACTGAAGAGGAGCAAGCGAAAGGAAGTGGTGACAGGGCAGCAGAGGGAGCTGAGGAAGTGAAGCAGCTGGCAACCAAAGCAGACAACAAGGAGCAGCCGAGCAAGCAGCAACAACTGCCATGGAGGTCTGCATGCCTCAACCATGGTGTAGATGGTCCCGTGGAGCCGCTGTGGCGATCCGAGCACCTCGCAAGAAAACAGAGGCCGCTAGAGGAGCTGCTAAACCTGTGCACTTTATCATCTTCACAGGAGTCTTCTGACCTGGAGCTCCTCTTCCTCACCGTCGCTGATGACCCAACGACATTCAGCGAAGCCATGCACAGTGACAATGCAGCAGATTGGCATGCTGCAGCAGACGAGGAGTACAAGGCACTCATGAAAAATGAGACCTGGACTCTCGCGGAAGCTCGACGTGGCAGCCGGGTGACTGGCTGCAGGTGGATCTTCCGGCGCAAGCGCGGTGTTGATGGTAAGGTGCTCAGGTACAAAGCACAGCTGGTTGCGAAGGGGTATGCGCAGACTGAGGGTGTAGATTACAATGAGACGTTTGCACCCGTCGCAAAGCTTCCCTCCATCCGTGCAATCCTTGCTTTTGCCGCTGCCATGGACTGGGAGGTGCACCAGATGGATGTGACGTGTGCATTTCTGAACGGTGACTTTGAGGAGGATGTGTACATGGAGCAACCAGAGGGCTATGTGGTGGAAGGGCAGGAGGATCATGTGCGCAAGCTTGTGAAGGCAATCTACGGCCTGAAGCAAGCACCGCATGCATGGTACCACAAGATTGATGAGCAGCTGGCTTGGTTTTGTGCGCAGCGAGGCAGATCACGCAGTCTATGGATGCACACAGGATGGAAGCCAGGTCATCATCCTGCTCTATGTTGTTGACTTGCTTATTGCCTCTGACTCAAAGCCTCTCGTTGAAGGTTCTAAGCAGTCCCTTGCAGCCAGGTTCGACATGAAGGACATGGGAGAGCTGAGCTACTACCTGGGTCTCCAGGTGAAGTGTGATTGGTAGCAGTAGACCTTGGAGCTGTCGCAGAGCACTTATGTGAGTGACGTTGTCGAGCGCTTCAACATGGGAGGTGCACGGAAGGTGGCAACACCGCTGGAAGTAGGAGCGAAGCTGAGCATCACGCAGGCTCCTCACGGCAAGCATCATAGCAGCCGCATGGAGGCGGTACCATACCAAGCAGCAGTCGGGAGCCTCATGTATGAAGCTGTCGGCACGCGCCTCGACATCAGCCAAGCAGCGGGAGCAGTGAGCAAGTTCTGCGATGATCCGGATGTGCCACATTGGGAGGCCGTCAAGCGCGTGTAAGGCTACCTCGAAAGCAGCAGCAGCCTTAGCCTCACCTTCAACGGCAACAACAGCCCCATCCTCATTGGCTACAGTGATGAAGATTGGGGCGGCGATCTGGACACAAAGAGATCGACAAGTGGTTTTGTGTTTTTACTTGGAGGAGCAGCAATCAGCTGGAGGAGTAAGAAGCAAGAGTGTGTTGCTCTCTCCTCCACCGAGGCAGAGTACATCCCTTTGAGCGATGCAGCAAAGGAAGCAATATGGCTGCATGAGCTGCTGGCAAGTCTTGGACAGCAGCAGAAAACTGCAAAAACCATCTACTGTGACAACATGAGTGGCATCGCGCTCACAAAGAATGCAGAGTTCCACGCCCGCACCAAGCATATCGACCTGCGCTACCACTTTTTCCGGGAGCTCGTGGCAAGGGAGGTGGTGCATATCAAGTTCTACCCCTCAAGCATGATGCTGGCAGATTTCTTGACCAAGCCGTTGGCAGCACATCACTTTCAGCAGCTGAAGGCTGTGGACTTGTGTAACTTTTTTTGTTGTAAAGTGGGAGAATGTTGGATATGGGGTGCCAAAAAGTGACCGAAGTGGGTTGCTCGATAAAAATCATCGGGTCACAAAAGTGAATAGAGGATGTTTTCCTGGTTCTGTAGCACTTTACGGAACTCGATTCGGAGTCCGTTTGTGGGAGATATGGATTTTCAAGGTTTGGTGGCAATGGGTCCGGTTCAGGTGACGGCTCCTGCACTACTAGCACCAATGACGGCCACAATTATTGGCCAGGGGGGTTTGGAGTGGCATTCAAGGTAGAAAGGAGGCAGGAGGACCTTCAAGGAGCTTCAAGGAAGGTCCCCACCAAGATTATTGGTTGTGCACATGGCAGGGATGGTCATTCTCTTGTGTGAGAGTGTGACTGCCGCTCATCCCGCTACGCTAGGAGTGTGCTAGGAGGTGGATTTTGACAGAGTGGTTCTTCTAGATCCATGTGCCAAATGAGGTGTACTTAGGCTTGTTAGAAAGCTGTCCTAATGTAATTTCTCATCCACGAGTCAAACCAGCCATTCGCGCTCTCTACACAACTTCACACGCTTCCGTATTTTTTGTCTCTGCAGCCTACAACTTGTCTCTCACATACAATTGGTCCTGCCTAGCGGCTCTTGGCGAGCTTGATCACCTCCATGAGGGCTGCCTTTGATTCTAGCAGGAACAAGGGAAAAAGAAGGAAAACAAAAATGGCAAGGGGATGGCGTCTGATCCTGGTCAGCAGTCCTCCTCCACCAGGGACAACCGCTTGACCTCCAACAGCTTCAAACAGTCTAGGCATGTCCAGCTCATCTTCCCCATCCTCACGAAAGACAATATCTTTGCCACTTTGAGATTCGAGCATGGATGGAACAGCAACAAGATCGTTAATGTTCCTAAATGTCTCCTAAGCCTCTGGGGCAGTTGCCATCCTGGGCAGTGGTCCCCCTACGTATTGGGAAATTTCCTCTACCATGGTGGTTCCTTCCTTTTTTCCCACAATTTTATAGTGAATGCAAGCACTCACTCTATGCTGGCTGCCTTCTTGCTATGCGGTAGGCTAAGAAGTCTTCTTGGAAAGCTTTTTCTACAATTGACCTGGCGTGTCTCTCAGTTTCTATGAAGAGGGCCTAGTCCATTTGTCTGAAAACACTGACTATTTGGGTTCTGTCATCCTCAACCAGAGCAACCTCATCGAGTATCAGCTGGTCCACTTCCAGGTGTGAAAAGGTTGTGACTGTTAGAGAGAGCTGCTGTGCCTTGATGTGGCTGCCTGGAGACCTGGTGTGTAGCGTGTAGCTCGTACAGTGCACAAACCTATCCCAAATGGCACGCCCAGTTTCATGAACAGAGGGAGGAAGTGAGCAAGAAGCCTCAGGCTGCTCCTGGTGCCGAGGGCTTTGGAATTTCAAGTTTTTGATCTGGAGGGGAAAAGAAAAGAGAAGAAGAGATTGGCCAATATACAAATGAGCATTCTGTTTCTAAAGATCTTTAACAGCCACCATTTTCAGCAAGAGTGCTTCCTAATTCTAGATCATTCTCTCACACTGGGTCTCCTAGCATCATGTAATCTTTTCCATTGTGCTTTAGTCTCCCCTCTGAATTGTGGACAGATGTGCCTTCACAGTGAAATTGATGAAAGAGCCTAATGTGCTAAACAAATACATCATGAATGAATTCCGTGTGAGAGTTTCACTACGGTGATGTGGGAAATTTGAGGTACAAGCAGAAAGTTAAAACACCCAGCGATGCAGATGCAAGTATGGCCCTAAGCTGCTTGTTTGGGTGCTTCCTCCAGACTGCTCCTGCTGGCTCAACACAAGGAGAAAACTGCTGGACATGCTACCAGAAGCGAGTGGTGGGATATTTCCACTAGCAATCAGAACATGCCGGAAAGACCATTTGGTTTTCATCCCAGATGCTTTCATCATTCAACACATACGCATGTACGTACACTACATGATGGGGGAAAAGAGAAGGGAATGGAACACGTATGAGCAAGCACTCATCTCAGATACCAAGTCAACACTGACAAGTTTACTATGTTCTAATGTTCTAATGGGCAAGGAACAAAGTTTGAGTTTTGCATTGATTGTCAAATCCCCCCTGTGGATGAAGGAAGTCCAGAAGCATGTGCACAAGCTCCTAAATCAATGTGAGCACACAAATAGCAGCAAACAACAGAGGTAACAATCAATTACATCTGAATAGCTTTCACAAATACAGACTCTTATCCTGAGTACTTGAATGCTGTACAAGTTCCAAAGAAAGTGGCCTCATGCACTTCACAGAATGCATACCATATTCAAAGGAATTGACATGAAGCCATGTAGTAGTGATCTGCAGCAACAGTCTTGAGGAGGATCATTGTCATTCTTGCCTAAATAGTGCTGCCACAAAATGATACTTGAATGCAAGATAATGCCAGTGTTCTTCTTGCTGTGATGAAATTGGAAACTAGATGCTGATGTTCTAGGACGCCACTCCTCCGCAGTATACATTCAAGGAGGGCAAAAAAGCATGGCCCACAGACCAATCAAAACTAATTTGACGAGGTCTTTGCTCCCATAGTGAAGGTCTTGCAATCGTCAGAGTAGTTTCAAGACTTCACGGGTTTTTTTAGAAATAGGAGGTGGTGGCCTGCCGCCTGAACTGCTGGGAACACAGATAACTTTTTGCACAACCAGCTGTCGCGCCGCACAGTGGAACCCATAGTTGAGCGCTGACATCCGTTGCAACGAGCCAAAGAAGCGTGCAAGCAGGTTGAGGCACGTGTCCCCACGAACAATGCTACGAGGGATACTGCCTCTTGGGCACGTTCGGAAAGATGTTGTCTGGGTTGAAACACAAACCTGCACACGATTGCATGTGTCAAGCGCAGTATGGTATGAATATTAAAAAATCACAGCTGCTGCAGATTTTTGCATCTCAATGCAATGTCCTCCATCAGTGCCAAGAGTCACCAGATTTTCAAGGACACCTGTGGAAGCATCAAGCACTAAGGTCCCCCCTGTTCGGAAGGAAACATGAAGAGAGTCCCAAACATAGAGCGTTGTTGCAACAAGGGCCTCCAAGATTAGATGTAGGGATTGTTGTTTGGTAACCTCACTGTAGTAGTCTGTGAGCCAGGAGTACATCAGCAAATATCTCCACTTTGGTGGTGCAGAGAGAGTGTGGTATGCTCCCCACAATCAGCTGGAGGTTAGGGAAAAACATGAAAGAAAACACTAAGGTGTAAAGTCAGAAGGCATCTTACACTGCATGCCTTTTTCAATCAGAGGAAACGACTTGCTCACAATAGATCACTGCACTTTTCCCAGTGGAAAGAGTGGAAAATTTGGAAAAAAACTTACAAAAAGTACATTAATGCAATGTTCTCCGAAAAAATCCATCGAGGCATACAAGGACTGAACCATCCAAAGACCAAACATGGCATCACTGCCAGAAAAATGTTTCAAGCTCAGCAGGGGAAATCATGTGGCCCTTCACCTAAAAGGAAAGAATATCTCCACTGTCAATTGAGGGGCCAAATGTTACGACCAAATCATGTACAGTGAGGAGAGACCAAGGGAACACAGGCACATGATTGCTGAATACACACGGGCCAGACCTTCCCCGTTGGTAGTGAGAAGTAACATGAATCAAGGAAGTGAAAAACCACTTGCCTGCTGTCCAGACACAAGGAGGTTGGAATCTGCAAACTGCAATGCACTGCAGTAGATGCCTGGGTTCAGTCCATAGAACTCAAGCACGTCCATCTCGAATTTCTGGCGTATGCTGTCACATGTGTCTCCTCTCTGCGCCGTGTAGTAACTTGTGCAGTTTGCACCACTGTTGTATGCTGCACCACTGCCACGCTGCACACACACCTGCACATTGCAGAACACAATGCAGTTTTCAGGAAACTGGAATCTAGTGCATGCCAGTTTTTGCACTCTAGGACTAACTTGAAGTCCGTAAGGCAGTTCATCAACAGCGGCCAGCAATTTTGAAAGAAGACACCCTCCGCTTTTTTTTCAACGGACTAAAAGATATGATTCACTGCAAAAACGGGCCTCAAAGATACTGCAATATAGAATTCAATATGGTGCTGAAGGACCAGCGTTGCAGTGAGCACCTTACACAGTAACATCTGCGATACAGCCAATATTGAAGTTACTTCCTTTTCAAATCAGCGCCAGAGACAGGTTCGCATGCAGGTAACCAGGAGTGCGAAACTTGAATAACAAGAGAAGCGATAAATGACATCAACCACGAGGACCCATTACGCCAAAAAAACCAAAAAAAAAACAAAAAAAAAACAAGAAGGATGCTATCTGGTGGTTTCCATCCACCTCCCTCTGAGTTTTGCCTTGTCTACAAGCACAAGTCTGAGAGAAATCATGGTTTACTAGGAAACCAGTGGCTGAGTGGCTGAAAGCCCCCAAGATCTGCATGAAACATGGTGTATTTTTCTGAAAATGCATCTTTCAGCCAGGATTCGTGTGCCGTGCTGCAATTTCCTCTTCCTGTGAGTGCGGGCTAAGGAGTAGCTGGGTTTATGATCCAACACTTCAGAAGGAATGTGCATGGGAGTCACACTCATCCTCCTGTCTGCTGTTTTCTCTCAATTGCTATATGTACAATGTTATCCTCCCCAAATTCATCCAACATGGGATCAGGCAACAGCCCTGCATTTGAGAACATGAAAAAGTGTAGAAGGAAGCATGTCAATCATAGACAGAGATGCAAATCTGATGAAGGCTTCCAGTTTAAGAAATGTCACGCGGCTTAAGGCGGCACTGGAGAGATGACCGTTGATGTGCCAAGGGAGCAAATTTTGACATCAGGACTTGCAACCATTAACTCTTGTCTGCTGCTCCATATCATTTATGCTCCACTCCTTTCCCATCAGTCCCAGATCAACTCCCCTTTTCCCTCTTGCTTCTCATTGATTCAGGATTGAAAGAAACTGACCACCAACAGTGTCGGCAGTCAGTTTCTGAACCCCTACGTCTAGTACCTGCATGCCAGGACGAGCGGGTGGTGGAAAGGAGCACTTGAGCCAAGGGTTGAGAGCCTCCAACTCCAGGAAACCACCAGAAAGGCCAAAACGCTGTGCCACTGTAACACAACTGTCCTCCTGCAAGGTGTGCCACAGCATGGTGATGCACAGGAGCACGTGCCATTCAATTCACAGTGCAACTTGTTCTGCACCCACAAGATTCTGGCCTTGGATGTGGAGGG
>SZWC01006609.1:87866-98966 GCA_023375785.1 Penium margaritaceum
CTCCCCCTCTCCATCTCCGCCCCTAACTCCCATGGGCGACCACAAGAAAGTTAGCCAAAGAGCATGGCTACATGTAAGCGGTGTTTTCCCCTGGACACCCACCGTAGACACCATACCCGTACCATGCACATGAAGACAAATCTAGACCATGTGGACATGTTTGGCACAACATATGGACACAGCCTGTGGCGCAGTCTACTATCGGGACACAAACCTTGTTCCAAGCATACAGAACATTGCATGATGCCAGCCGAGCAGGCAAGGTGACGTTGAGAACTGTGCCCACTTCAATGCCAGCATCAGTGCATGCCTGCATCCGTGCACATGAACAGTCCATCCGCAAAAACTCTTTGTTCAGTTTTGAAGATTCTGTTCCTTAAACATGAAATGCCCCTCTCTCTGCCTCATCCCTCCTCACTCCTCACCCTCTTCCAAACCCTTCCATTTTTTATTTTGTTTTATTTTATTACTTTTTTTCCCCCTTTTTATATATATATATATATATATATTTTTTTTTTTTAAGGAAAACAGCACGCTGCCACCCGTTGCACATAGAGGTGGAAGAGAGGAAAGAAAAAGAAAAAATGAAAGGATGAAACACCCTTTCCGCGTCCTCAAGAGTTCCGCGTCCTCAAGAGGGCCAACGTGGCGAAGATCAGAAAGATACATCTGACCAGCTGTTTCTGCTGCAAGGCAAGGAACAAATGAAGAATATCTTCCAATGGCTGAATCTTGGCTCGTGGATGTCTGATAGGGCAGGGCTTGTTTTAAGAGGGCTGTGAGAAATCATTGGTTCTCATCCTTCATTTTGGCTGCTGAGAATGGAAATGTGCATTGCGGTCAACCATGTGAAGTGGCTCAGTGTTTCCAAGGTGTTGCAGCATGAACTGCGTGCTGCAGCATAGGCACACAAAAACACCCACACACCCACCCGCACATCATGCACGTGCCTGGGCAAACTACTTCTGAGGTACACCAGGGCTCCATACTTGCAACTGAAAGATGCAAGCCAGTTGTGCCACCCTGGTGACCCCTATTACCATTCCTGACACTGATTTCGCAAAAAGATCCACTACGGGTCACTACCAATCATATCTCTCCAGCTTTAGCCAGAGACTGGAACCAGAAAAATGCTAATGAACCGTGTTAAGAAGCTCGGTATGGAGGGCCAGAACCTTTGCCTCTTCATCACAATACGGCCCTTTGCACTTTGGATGCCTTGAAAGCCTTGGCTGAGACGGGGCCAGGTTTGGTTCCTGTTAAGATAACCTCCGCTTTTGTGCTGGGCTCGGTCCTGAACTGGACAGCCCCACCACAAAGGTGCCATTTTCCATGCCTAGATGCGGAGCCACCGCTCCTGGTACCTCTTGCGGCTCAACAGCCAAATACATCCATGGACGTGTTCAGTTGGGGGGGAGTGGGAGGGGGGTAGGGGGACCTAGGCCTGTGAAATCTTTCCTCCATTGAAGCCCAGGTTCCTTGACCATATGACCCTTTAAGTAACGTTTTCCATGCTACCACTCCCTAGTCATCTACCAATTTTCTCGGTCCATCCCTCCCTCCCTCTCTCACTTTTCCCAAGCTTTCCTCTCCTTCCCTTCTCCCTACAGTTCTCTGTCCATTTCTTGCCCTCTGTCCAGCCATGTCTCTGTCACTCCTTGCTCTCTCAGCACCCAAATCTCCTGTGTTTCTCCTTCTGCACCTGTATCTACCCCTCCCATTCTTTTACCTTCTATCACAGCACCTCCATCCCTATTTCGTTTGGCTACCCCTTGTTTCCTCATCCAGCTACTGGCTACAATGGCTTAAAGGCAGCAGTGTCAGATGTACCAGCTTTTTGTTGCTGTTCTGCAGTAGAAGCTGATCCGTTGATAGACCAAATGCTGCTGCCACCACTGCACATGTCGTCCCTGGAGCTGTCACGTTGTACCGTTGTACCTTCAGTGGGCTACCTGAACACAACACATCATCGCTTTCACTTTCTCTAAGGAAAAAGAATTTTTGTACTAATTGCTACCAACAAGAGCATATTCCGTGTTTACACATCAAACAATGCGTTGCATACATATTCTGCAATGTCAAAGCACACAATACCATGCTGCAGCATCCACAGATGGTAGAGATACATTGCCTCGACTCAGGTCAAACCATCCGCAAACATTGTTGACCATGGACCACGTTGCTGAGCCACTCTGAACTTCAAAACGCCATTCATGCTCTTTGTCCCTTTCAAAACACGCAAATATGTAGTCTATGCTACCTTGATAAAAACGGGATTTTTTCGCCCTTGAGCCCGAATAAAAACGCCCGTTTTTAAACGGGCGTTTTTATTCGGGCGTTTCCCGTTTTTTTCAGGAGGGGGGTCGAACCTGGGCCTCCCAGTTCGCGACTCCAACCCCAGAAAGAATAAAGTGGGGAAGGGTGGACGTGTGGTTCACAATGACTGATGTGATGTGACTGAAACATGCAGGAGGAGGACGATGGGTTGTTCATTGTTTTGTATGTAGGTTGCAAGAGAGTGGTTGCATGCCTCTGTTTTTACACCCCTCAAAAAAATCCCTGCCACTGATTCCCCCCCCCCCCCTCTTTTTGCCTCCCTTCAACACCCCCCCCCCCCCCCCCCCCCCTTCCCAGACCACCCGTTTTGGGTGGTCTGATGAAAACGGGATTTTCACCCCTCACATGGTTCGAATAAAACGCCCGTTTTATTCGGCCGAATTAATTCGGTGCCCGATTAAAATCAAGGTAGAGTCTATGTGTCCAACTTTGCCGACATACTGCATGCTGGTCCATGCCACACTTTCTAAAGGATGCCATTCCCTGCAGAGTAGCTCTGTGAAAGTTATCCCCATGGAGGACTGGAGGAAAACCTTTTAACTTTTATAGCTCAGCCTCGCGGCCCATCCAGTCCATGAATTGGATCAGATGGGTTGCCAAGGAATGCACAGAGGTGCAAGAAGGATTCTTACTGGGCACGCAGGTGGTGGCGCCGTCAGTGGATCGCTCGCCTTCGACAAAGCCTAAGGGGCAAATGCACATGTAGCCACCAAGGCCATCATCCAGGCACGTGCCCACTGAGCATGGATTGAAGAGGAAGAAGCTGCATATTGCCTCTGCACATCACGTATCACATCCAGACGTAAAAACATACTCATGTGCAGTCCGTTACGCAAAGCCAAGACACAAAAAGGCACAGTAGATGTGACCCCTTGTAAGAGAACCAATCCAAAAGCTTTCCTCCCCTTATCATGCTTGTTTTCCTTTATTGGCTTGACACTCGGGTGATTGCGAAAGCAAATGGAAATGCTGCATGATGCACAAGATGTACATCATGGGCACACTGGGCAGCCACATTGTCTTAAATTCATGACCAGGTGCATTTTCATCTACAAATCATAAAACATCTTCCTTGTCAAACATTGTGATGGATCCAGGTTGTCATCAGAAAAATCACAAAACTTTCTTGAATTAGTAAGATGAACAGATTCCACACATAATCAATCAGGTTGTGAAAATGTTCTAGAACTAGTCACCCGATTGATTGTTCAAGCAAAAATGGCAGCAGGGAAACATATTGCAAAAAAGCCCCCAGGGAGATATGAGGAAGTAACTTTATACCCTGTACAGTTGCAATGTGCAATTTATACCAGGCCCTGTTTGGTAAGGGTTATCATAAGCTCCCTTTGCTTCCTCCTTACTCATGTCCCTCACCCACCCCACTGTGAGGAGAAAATGGCACTTACTAGGCACACAGGACTGCGTACGACCGTCTATGTTGGTAATGTTGACAAACGGGTCGAAACAAATGCACTTGTTGCTGCCACTGCCATTGGGCACGCACGTGCCAGAACCACATGGATTGATGGAGTTGCTGCATGCATCAGGCCCTGCAATTGTGTGTGGGTGGTAGAGTGAATAGGTCATTGGGTGCTTGCATGTGTTGTTGGGTGCATACGTGGACAAAGACCTGAGCATTTGTGCCGGAAGAAGTGCAACCAATGAAGTGTTTTGTTAATTCCTGTTTCAAGTTGAAAAAACCGGAAACTAAGGGGAATATTGGGGAGATTACACAGACGTGTAATCTCCCCGTTTCAATTGTACCGTAACCAATTTAATGTTAATTCCCATTTCAACTCTCAGTTCCTTGTTAGACATTGCGGTTGATAGATCGTAATTCCTGTTTCTTCTGCCAGCACCAGAGCTCCACAAACACACACCCAATGCTAGCCTTAAGTTGCCGGCAGAACTTTCCCAGGGAAGCTGGTATGATCCTGCAATAACATGACTCCTAAAGCCTTCAGACACTTTTTTTTACACGGAGTTGCACAAAGAGTTGTTGGTGTTGTTGCTTTTTTTTGTTTTCCGATTGTTGTTTTTTTAACATATTTTTTTATCTCTTTGTGCTGTGCCATGCCAAGTCCCCCCCAAAGGAGGACGTAGTTATGGATGGCAGTTCACTGCTACCAAATCCCAGCAATGTTAAGCCCCTGAGGGTCACGGCACAGACAGTCTATTTTTTTTTTTTGCTGGTTGATCTTGATTAATATGAAGGAACATGCAAATGCCGCCCCTGACCGGCACATCTACGGGGTATGAAAACATGCAAAAGCCGCCACCCACGGCACAAGAAAGACGAGAGGGAAAGCAAGGAAACAAGCGTCAAGGACAGAGGAGACTCTCCTCGCCGTCCAACGGCACAGTGTAGCAAAGGTCAGACAGCGTAACAGGGCCAAGGGGCCACGGCCGCGGTAGCTCAACAGGTGTGACACTGCCCAGCGCCGGGTCCAGTCCGCCACGCCACAAGCCGAAGTCGCGGAGCACATGACACTGCTGCCGTATCCCAGCAACGGACAGCCGCTGCGCAAACAAGGACACCGCCCGCGCCGACCACCCCGGCTGGTGAGCCTCGCTGCGCCTGCCCCGGCCCTTCTCGAGGCACAACGCCGCCAAGCGCTGGATGAAGCGCCAAGAATCCAGGCCAAGACCGCCGAAGGTCTCCCAAGCCACCGTGCGCAGCCGGTACCCCGGCAGCTGCGCAAGGGCGGCCTTATAGTGCTTCTCCTTCGCGGCCTCCGCCGCCAAAAGAGCCTGCCCCTCCACCTTCACCTTGTCCGACTGGGCGTCCACCGTGGTAACGTCCACCACCCACACCGTGCCCTGGGCCGAGTCGAACACAAGGACATCTGGCCGTAACCCCCCCGGCAGCAAGCCCTCCGGCTCCACCATCGCACGGAGGGAATGCTCACGACAAATCTCCGCCAACTCGTCCCGAATGGCATGGTGGACGCGAATAATCGGCCCAGACCCTGCACGGCGCGTGACATCCGCCGGAAAGAGCCCATGACCGCCATGGATAGAGAGATATCCCAGTGGCAAACCCAGCCAAAGCTGGGCGTGGAGCCGAAAGTCGGCCGGGGCCAAGTAGAGACGATCACGAGGGCCCGCAGGGCTGGCTTGAAGCCAGAGAGCCGCTCCGCGGGACCCCACCGCCTAGCATCTCCGCACCATAGCCTCACACGCCTCCGGGAACAGCGCAGCCCCGACCATCTCCACCTCCTCCAACCACTGCAGACGCTGGAAATGGAAGAAGGACGGGCTGAGCTGCTGGTACAACCCCCGACCAGCACAATGGCGAAGGACCTCAAGCGCGGGCAAGCGTGCGACAATGGAAGCTGGCAGGTGCTCAATAGAATCCTCCCAAAGAGGACACAACAACTCCATCTCACGAGCCGCAGGAAGGTGGGGGCCGAAGAGGTCATGAAGAGACTGGAGCAAGGTCGCAGAAGAGCACGCGTAGGCAAGGTGTGCCCTTGGAGCCGCAGCAAAAAGGCCCATGCCCCCAGCGTCAAACGGTAACTGCGCTTGGAGCCGCGCCAACCCCTGCAAAGCGCCAGCATGGGAGTCCGGCGGGGCCTCCACCACCCCCAGGATGCCCAGGAGAGAACGCCACACTGCGGAATCGAACTCTTGCAACACCCGCAACCAGTCGGCGTCAGGGGGCAGAGCGTGCACAAGAAAGTCTGCTCGGGGTACAATGCACAACCGGAGCATCGTCACCGTCGCCTGCGGATCCTCTAGCTGCGGGAGCAGTAGGAGCTCAGGGGTCTCCTCACGTAGCCACTCCTTGCCCCAGCCCCTCCGAAAGCCAGCAGACCCAATAGGACTGCCCAACAGCTCCACCCCCTCCACTGTCGATGGAATCCTAGCCAACGCGCTTGGAAGTGCCCCACCCGTCCGCCGCCATAAGAGACACTTCTTCGGCTGAACCTGAAGCCCCTGGTCGTTAGCCACTCGGAGCATGGAGGAGAAGAACCTGGCCAAGGCCTCCGGCTCGGCGCAAATGGTGGTGTCATCCTGGAAGGCCCCGACGTGCCCCAACGCAGCCCCCTGTTGGCTACGCAACTCTGCCGCACCCGCCTCCAACACTGGCAGAAGGGCCAAGTCGAAGAGGACAGGCCCCAACGGGTCACCTTGCCGCACCCCGCGCTGGCTCTCCAAGACGGCTGGCGCACTCACCCCAAAAAACAGCAGCTGCCCAGGGGACGTGTAGAACTGTCGAACGAAAGGCACCCAAGAGCCGAGACCCCTGTCACGCACAGCCGCAAACACGCTGTTGCGCTCAATCTCGTTGAAGGCGTTGCGAATGTCGAGGCGGAGAAGCCAAAACGAGGGATGTGCACCCAAGATGGCCCGCACCCCCCGCACCAGCAGCGCCGCCCCTTGTGACACGCCCACCCCAAACTGCAAAGGTTGCAACGCCTTTGAGATCTTCTCCTTATCCCGCAGCAGCAAGACCGGACCAGCCAGCCGGAACAATGCCTCACCCACGGCAATGGGTTGGACTCCCTCCTCCTCGGTGTTCCCCTTGAGCAAGGGAACCAGGCGACTGCGCCCCAAGAATGTGGCAGCCTCCCGTGGCAGCACCCTGGCAAGGATGAGACGAACCAGAGCCGTCAGAGACTCCGGCCCACCCGGAGTGTCAAGGACGAGGTCACGGAGCATGTCGCAAGTCAGACCCCCTGGGCTGGCCCCGGAGCCCCGCGGTGCCTCCCGCAAGGCCTCCACAACTAGATCCTCCGTGATTGCATCGAGGAGAAGGCCCTCTGGGGGCACAAAGGGGTTGATCCAAGGGGCCAACGGTGACGCCGACGGAGGATGACGCTCCTGCAGAGCCCGACGAGTACTCTCTGTACCAGCCGCCGGAGGGCGCGCCGAGAGCATCTCCACCCCTCGGGCTGGAGCACCCCGGTGCACCATGCGAACTGCACGCCGCCACTGCCCCTCTGCCGCTACAAGTCGTTGCGCCGACGACAGGCGAGTTGTAGGCCGCTCGGGAGGGGCAGGGCGGAATGCGGCCCTGGTGGACTCCATCGCCTCCTCCACGAGACCCGCCCAGTCACCGTGCACAAGCCTCCGACAGCGCTCCAGTATAATCTCGTGCTTGGGACGACGGCGCCCCTCCCCACGCCCCGAACTCAGCCCCTGATCTCGCTCTTCCGAGGCCACCGTCCGACACAACAGGACTTGGAGGTGGAGGAGGAGAAACCAACAGACGCGTAGGGCATCTGCGTCAAGGGACGGAACCACCACCCAGGACAAGCAGCGCTCAAAGATAGCCGCAACCCTCCGGCGCGACTCCCCATACACGCACCGCTTAACCTCAGGAGCTGAGATGAGAGAAGAGTGGTTGACACTCGCTTGGCCGGCTACCACCCCACCAAGCCGTTCCCAGCACATATCCGCGAGACCCTCCCAGGCCGTGCAGATGAGGAGGTCATGGACTAGCCGGACCGCTCCCCCAACCTCTAGGAGACCCTCCAAGCCCCCTCGCACCAGGTCAGAGCATCCAACAAGGCCGCCCCTCCCAGACTACGCACATCCTCAGGGACACCCTCCTCCACAACCTGCCGGGGCCCTGACAGAGCCAACCCCATTTTGGACAGTCGGTCGGCGATGGCGTTCTTCTCGCGAGGGACCCAATGGAACGAGGTCCGCTGGATGCCCCGCGTGGCCTCCAAAGCCGCGTCACGGCGCAGACGGAGGCGGTCCAGTTTGATGCTGTAGCGGCCACGGAGCTGGTTGACTACTAGTTGAGAATCCCCCACGAATAGCACATGTTGCAAACCGGCCTCTGTCGCAAGGCCGATCCCCAACCGCACCGCCACATACTCCGCCTCATTGTTGGTGGTAGGGCTCGCAATGTGCAGCCATGCGCAGCGCACAACAACACCTTGGGGGTCAAAAAGTACGGCCCCAGCCCTGCCCGCCCGAGGACCACGAGTGTCGGCGGCGCCATCAAAGAACACCCAAGAGGGAGGAAGCGGTGGTGGAGGCGGAGGAGGCGGCGAGGAACGAGGAGGAGGTGGAGGAGGCGGAGGAGGTGGGAGGTGTCCACACTGCAGTCCACCTTCAAACACATGGCTGCCAACCGCTGAACAAAGCGCCAACAGAATGGACCAAGCCCGCCAAACTTCTCTCACACCACCGTTTTTAGCCTCCACCTCACTTTCAAGGCCCAGAGCCGCCTGATGCTTCCACTCTTCCATAGCCTAAGCCGCCCACATCGCCTTGCAGTCCTCCCTCATATGACAGGCCTAGGCGTCCATGGTTGTTCTGTCAACTACCCAGACTGAGCCCTGTGTAGATTGATAGAGGATGAGGTTAGGGTGGAGAAATTCCACGTACCCCTCTGGCTGCTGCAAGTATCCTCTGGCTCCACCTGCACACCCAAGGAGTTCTTTTTTTTTCTTTTTTTTTTCTTTTTTTTCTGGTTTTTATTTGTTTTTTGTCTTTGAAAGTTGATGTTTTATTGAACAAATGCGAAGTGCCACCGCCCACGGCACAATAGGGTGGATAATGAAAGCATGAACAAGGGAAGCAAGCGTCAAGGGCAGAGGAGGCTCTCCTCTCCATCCAACGGAACAGTATAGCAAAGGTCAGATAGTGCAATAGGGCGAAGGGGCCACGGTTGTGGCAGAACGGCAGGCACAACACTGCCCAACGCTGGGTCTAGATCCCAACGCCACAGGCCGAAGTCACGGAACACGCAGCACTGCTGCCGGATCCCCGCAATGGAGACCGCTTGCGCCGACCACCCCGGCTGGTCAGCCTCACTGCGTCTGCCCCCAGGCACAGCACCGGCAGCCGACGAACAAAGTGCCAGAAATCCGGGCCGAGACCACCGAAGGTCTCCCAAGCCACCATGTGCAGCCAGTACCTCGGCTGCTGCGCAAGGGCGGCCTTGTAGTTCTTTGCCTTTGAGACCTCCGCTGCCAGGACAGCCTGCCCCTCCTCCTTCACCTTGTCGGACTGAGTGTGGTGGATGCAAACAATCGGTCCCGACCTCGCACGGCACGTGACATCCACCGGCAGGAGCCTGTGGCCGCCATGGATGGAGAAGTATCCCAGCTGCAGGCCCAGCCAAAGCTGTGTGGAGGCGGAAGTCCGCCGGGGTCAGGTAAGGGCGATCGCCAGGATCCGCAGGGCTTGCCTAAAGCCAGAGAGCTGAACCGCGGGACCCCACCGCCCAGCACCTCCCCACCATAGTGTCGCATGCCTCCGGAGACAGCGCGCCACCAACCATCTCCACCTCTTCCAGCAGCTAAAAATTCTTGAAGTGGAAGAAAGCCGGGCTGAGCTGCTGGTACAGCCCCCGTCCCGCGCACTGGCGCAGGACCTTGAGCGGGGGCAGTTGCGCAACTGCCCATGCCCCCTGCATCAAATGGCAACTGCACCTGGAGCTGCACCAAGCCCTGTAGAGCACCAGCATGGGAGTTGGCGGGACCTCCACCACCCCGAGGATACCCAAGAGAGCGCACCACACCGTAGAATCGAATCCGTGCAGCACCCGCAGCCAATCTGCATTGGGGTAGAGCGCGCACCAAGAAGTCCGGCTGAGGCACAATGCACAGGCGAAGCATTGTCACAGCCGCCTGCGGATTCTCCAGCCGCGACAACAACTGCAGCTCACGTGTCCGCTCACGTAATCACTCCTCCCCCCAGCTCCTCCCGAAGAACGCGGACCCAACCGGGCATCCCAACAGCTCAACCCCCTCCGCCGTTGATGGAATCCCTTCCAACACACCAGGAAAGGCACACCCTGTCCGCCACAGGAGACACTTTTTGACTGAACCTGAAGCCCCTGGCCACCCAAGGAGTTCTTCTAACAGATTTCTGCCAACTGTTCCTGGATGGTCTTAAAGAATGAAGGTTGCCCTGGAGCCTGCCTTACGGGTGATTTGAGTTAGTGAATGCCCATTCACCCTGAGCTGCTTGAGGGGTCAGAGAGGCAGGCCAGGCCACAGCCGGATCTGGGTCTGAAGTCAGCAGCAGAAAGATAGAGATGGTCCTCAACACCTGTGGGACCGGCCTATAACCAAAGAGTGTCCCAAAGAGTGAGAGGTAGTGCGTGTGTGAATGTACACACATGTATAGCGTACTTGTCGTTTCTTTGAAATGTCTCTCAGTATATAACATTTGTGTACAAATTGATGATCCCCCCATATACACTACCTCATACGCTCGCCTCATACACTTTTTTTTTTTTTCAGAAGTAAATCTTGGTTAATAATAAGGAGCATGCAAATGCCGCCCCTGACCGGCACATCTACGGGGTATGAAAACATGCAAAAGCCGCCACCCACGGCACAAGAAAGATGAGAGGGAAAGCAAGGACACAAGCGTCAAGGACGGAGGAGACTCTCCTCGCCGTCCAACGGCACAGTGTAGCAAAAGTCAGACAGCGTAACAGGGCCAAGGGGCCACGGCCGCGGCAGCTCAACAGGCGTGACACTGCCCAGCGCCGGGTCCAGTCCGCCACGCCACAAGCCGAAGTCGCGGAGCACATGACACTGCTGCCGTATCCCAGAAACGGACAGCCGCTGCGCGAACAACGACACCGCCCGCGCCGACCACCCCGGCTGGTCGGCCTCGCTGCGCCTGCCCCGACCCCTCTCGAGGCACAACGCCGCCAAACGCCGGATGAAGCGCCAAGAATCCGGGCCAAGACCGCCGAAGGTCTCCCAAGCCACCGTGCGCAGCCGGTACCCCGGCAGCTGCGCAAGGGCGGCCTTGTAGTGCTTCTCCTTCGCGACCTCCGCC
>SZWC01006609.1:114740-125378 GCA_023375785.1 Penium margaritaceum
TGGAGCTGTGGCCACATAAACTGGCACACCACCCAAGGCCTATAGGTTGAGGCCAGTACGCTGGTTTGAACACCTCTGAAGCTTTCCAGTGGTGAGATCACGGACGGGATGTCCGTACTGGTGGAAGGCACAGGCACACAACCATCCTGAGCACACAGAGCGGAATTGGCAGCGGCTCCAAGGCACCTTACACATGCAGGAAGTGCGGCGCGGCACACCAGTGCGGTACCCTATGAGGGGATTGGGTTTCTTGCATGCACTGCAGAATTCCTCGCACGCAGTGGTGCAGAAATAGCTCTGACTGGCAGGCCGAGTAGATAACTCTGCAGTGCAAGCTGTTGACCGTGGGCAAGGCAGATCAGCTTCAATCTGGGTCAAGGACTGGAGCCGAGCAACCCAGGTGGGAAGAGACCCTGATATGGGGCTTCCTGAAAGTGACAAGCTTCGTAGGTTGGTCAGGGCTGAGTAGGAGGCTGGCAGAGTTCCTCGTAGGGCAACAAGATAGCCCAAGTTCAAAACCTGCAGTCTGACAAGTGCACCAATCCCAGCTGGTAAACTTCCCCTAATGTCTGACCCAAAAAGGTTCAAAACGGTGAGTGATCTCAGATGCGAGATGGTGTTGGGAATGCTCGTTCCAGCATTAGTCACTCTCAGGCTCAGAGTTTGCAAACGTCCAAAGAAGGGTCCAAAAGGCGGAAGCCCATCGACGTCAGTGCTGCTCAGAATCAGTGTCACCAGGTTTGTGAGTTTGCTCATCCCGGCCGGAAAGCTCCCAGTAAATGGTGTCCTTTCTGCAGTAAAGAAGGTGAGTGCAGTCAGTCCTGTGATGGCAGTAGGGAACGGTACATTGAAGGTTGTCTCGCTCAATTCCAGGGACACTATGTTTCCAGCACTGTCGCAAGTGATGTTGCGAATGGCGGAACAGTCGGTCGCGCCGGCATCCCAGTTCGCGTCCGTGGCCCCCAACTCGGCCTTCAGTTGTACCAGCGCGTTATGCTGTGAAGACTCCACCGACACCACGTCGGCTGCCGGCACTGCGCTTGCCAAGGGCGCTGCGACGAGTACGACGAGCACAGCAAGAGCTGCCAATGGCAGGACATGAGCGACCATCGTCACCGGTGCCTTGGGGTCTCCGCAAGGCCCTTGCTTCCCCTGGGACGGTGAAGCGCTTAACCCCATGGAGGTACGGAGGGGCTGCGGCTGCGGCAGCACAACAGTGCAACGTTCCTCAAAGGAGCCCTTGCGCATTCCCGCTAATGGGCTACCAGGAGAACGAGGAGGTATTCGTGATCGGCGCAGCGTGCAGTGGCACGCGAGATGGCGATATCCCAGTGGTGCTGCAGTTCCAGACCTGAGTCACCTCTTTTTCTTGATGGTGGGGTCTAATCAGCTTTTGCCATCCAACCGACACCGTAGGTCCCCGAGGCAGTTGCCAAATTTGGACCAAAGCCCTGGCCAGCCCGGCTCAAGAGCTGACTAGGCAAAGTGTCCACATCTGGACCTGAATCCTGGCCTCCTGCACCGGAGTCATCCACTCATACCATTGAGATAGGTGAAGCCTATCCCCTCCTTTGGGGAGCCGATCTGATCCTTAGCAAGCCTTCCCACCTTCTGCCCTGTTGAAAGAAATACAGCATGAATCTCCCCACCTACTTCTCTGGGCTGTCTTCCAGATTGGCAAAGGACAAGGAATTGCTTCTCACTCAGTCCAGAAGGCTGGGTCGCAGATGATAGCCATGGCACCCCTCCTCTTCTTGTTCTTGATCTTCATTGACTTAACAAAATCATTGTATTAATGAAGAAAAGGTAGAATGCCGCCACAGACAAGCACAAGCATGTGGAAGAGGAAGAGGATGCTGCCACCCACGGCAAAGTGGGGTGGGTGAAAAATGAAAGGAACAAAGAACTAACAAGAGACAAGCAAGGAAAATAGCTGCCAAGGAGGAGGGGCAGGCTCTTCTGGCGGCGGAGGCTGCGAAGGAGAACACTACAGGACTGCCCTTGCGCAGCTGCTGGGGTACCGGCTGCGCAAGGGCAGCCAGTGGCTTGGGAGATCTTCGGTGGTCTTGCCCCAGAGTACTTCATCCGTCGTTTGGCAGCGTTGTGCCTCGAGAGGGGTCGAGGCAGGCGCAACGAGGCTGACCAGCCGGGGTGGTCGGCGCGGGCGGTGTCCTTGTTCGCGCAACGGCTCTCCGTTGCTGGGATTCGGCAGCAGTGTCATGTGCTCCGCGACTTCAGCTTGTGGCGTGGGGGACTGGACCCGGCGCTGGGCAGTGTCACGCCTGTTGAGCTGCCGCGGCCGTGGCCTCTTGGCCCTGTTACGCTGTCTGATCTCTGCTACACAACGCCGTTGAACGGCGAGGAGAGCCTCCTCAGTTCTTGACGCTGGTTTCCTTGTTTTTCCTCTCCTCCTTGTGCTGTGGGTGGTGGCTTTTGCATGCTTTCATACCCCGTTGATGTGCCGGTCAGGGGCGGCATTTGCATGTTCTTTCTCTTTAACCAAGTTTTACATTTATATATACATTTAAAAATAGAAATAAAAATGCCAAGAAGGTGAACGGCCCTGCTAAACCTCAAGAGGGTCAATGTAGCACAAGTCAGAAAGGGCAAGAAGACACAGAGGCCAAGCCCAGTGAGCGGAGAGAGGTAGATCCTCCTGCTGCAGCATGTCAAGTACCTCAGAAAAGAGAGTAGTCTCAGATGGTGCTACACTGCTGCCTTATTTTAGTGATGAAGAGCCGTTGGGAAGCAAGAGTCACCACATAGGCAGTCCAACCCGTCTGATCCGCCTCCACAACTGGACTCCAGGCCCTTTCCAAACACACGGCCTCCATCTGCCAGACAAGGCGCCAATTATCTGGAGGTGACCCGCCAAATGTCTTCTACACCACCGTTTGTAGCCTCCACCCCATCTTCAGGCCCAGAGCTGCCAGATACTTCTTCTATGTCATAGCTTCTGCTGCCTGCAATGCCGAAAACTCACTTGACAGCCCTGGGTGTCCATGGTGGTCACGTCAATCACCTACGCAGCACCCTGACCAGATTCGTGAAGGATGAGGTCAGGTATTGAGGTATTACCTCAACCCTAAACCCTTGCTGGATGCTGCCGACCTGGTGCGAGGGGGTTTGGAGGGTCTCCTAGAGGTTGGGGGAGCGGTCCGGCCAGTCCACGACCTCCTCATCTGCACGGCCTGGGAGTGTCTCGCGGATATGTGCTCGGAGCGGCTTGGTGGGGTGGTAGCCGGCCAAGCGGGCGTCAACCACTCTTCTCTCATCTCGGCTCCTGAACTTAAGCGGTGCGTGTACAGGGAGTCGCGCTGGAGGGTCGCGGCTATCTTTGAGCGCTGCTTGTCCTGGGTTGTGGTTCCGTCCCTTGACGTAGATGCCCTACGCGTACGTTGGTTTCTCCTCCTCCACCTCCAGGTCCTGTTGTGTCGGACGGTGGCGTCGGAAGAGCGAGATCAGGGGCTGTGTTTGGGGCGTGGGGAGGGGCGTCGTTGTCCTGAGCATGAGATTATATTGGAGCGCTGTCGGAGGTTTGTGCAGGGTGACTGGGCGGGTCTTGTGGAGGAAGCGATGGAGTCCACCAAGGCCGCATTTCGCCCTGCCCCTCCCGAGCAGCCTACAACTCGCCTGTCGTCGGCGCAACGACTTGAAGCGGCACAGGGGCAGTGGTGGCATGCAGTTCGCATGGTGCACCGGGGTGCTCTAGGTCGAGGGGTGCAGATGCTCTCGGCGCGCCCTCCGGCGGCTGGTACAGAGAGCACTCGTCGGGCTATGCAGGAGCGTCATCCTTCGTCGGCGTCCCCGTTGGCCCCTTGGATCCACCCCTTCGTGCCCCCGGAGGGCCTTCTCCTCGATGCAGTCACGCAGGATCTAGTTGTGGAGGCCTTGCGGGAGGCACCGCAGGGCTCAGGGGCCGGTCCAGGGGGTCTGACTTGCGACATGCTCCGTGACCTCGTCCTTGACACTCCGGGTGGGCCGGAGTCTCTGACGGTTGTGGTTCGTCTCATCCTTGCCGGGTTGCTGACGCATGAGGCTGCCACGTTCTTGGGGCATAGTCGCCTGGTTCCCTTGCTCAAGGGGGACACTGAGGAGGAGGGGGTTCGACGCATTGCCATGGGTGAGGCATTGTTCCGGCTGGTTGGTCGGGTCTTGCTGCTGCAGGATAAGGAGAAGATCACAAAGGAGTTGCAACCTTTGCAGTTCGGGGTGGGCATGTCAGAAGGGGCGGCGCTGCTGGTGCGGTGGGGGCGGGCCATCTTGGGTACGCATGCCTCGTTTTGGCTTCTCCGCCTCGACATTCGCAACGCCGTCAACGAGATTGAGCGCAACAGCGTGTTTGCGGCTGTGCGTGACAGGAGTCTCGGCTCTTGGGTGCCTTTCTTGCGAGAGTTCTACACGTCCCCTGGGTAGCTGCTATTTTTCGGGGTGAGTGCGCCAGCCGTCTTGGAGAGCCAGCGCTGGGTGCGGCAAGGTGACCCGTTGGGGCCTGTCCTCTACGACTTGGCCCTTCTGCGAGCGTTGGAGGTGGGTGCGGCAGAGTTGCGTAGCCAACAGGGGGCTGCGTTGGGGCACGTCGGGGCCTTCGAGGATGACACCACCATTTGCGCCGAGCCGGAGGCCTTGGCCAGGTTCTTCTCCTCTATGCTCCGAGTGGCTAGCGACTAGGGGCTTCAGGTTCAGCCAAAGAAGTGTCTTTTATGGCGGCGGACGGGGAGGGCACTTCAAGGCGCGTTGGCAGGGATTCCATCGACAGTGGAGGGGGTGGAGCTGTTGGGCTGTCCTATTGGGTCTGCTGGCTTTCGGAGAGGCTCGGGGGAGGAGTGGCTACGTGAGCAGACCCGTGAGCTCCTGCTGCTCCTGCAGCTAGAAGATCCGCAGGCGGCGGTGACTATGCTCCGGCTATGCATTGTACCCCGGGCAGCCTTCCTTGTGCGCGCTCTGCCCCCTGATGCCGACTAGCTACGGGTGCTACGGGAGATCGATTCCGCAGTGTGGCGTTTTCTCCTGGGCATCCTGGGGGTGGTGGAGTCCCCACCGGATTCCCATGCTGGCGCTTTGCTGGGGTTGGCGTGGCTCCAAGTGCAATCACCGTTTGATAGTGGGGCCATGGGCCTTCTGCTGCGGCTCCAAGGGCGCACCTTGCCTACGCGTGCTCTTCTGCAGCTTTGCTCCAGTCTCTTCATGACCTCTTCGGCCCCCACCTTCCTGCGGCTCGTGAGATGGAGTTGTTGTGTCCTCTTTGGGAGGATTCTGTGGAGCACCTGCCAACTTCCATTGTTGCGCGCTTGCCCGCGCTCGAGGTCCTTCGCCAGTGTGCTGGTCGGGGGTTGTACCAGCAGCTCAGTCCGTCCTTCTTCCATTAGCAGCGCTTGTAGTGGTTGGAGCAGGTGGAGATGATTGGGGCTGCGCTGTTCCCGGAGGCGTGTGAGGCTATGGTGCGGAGCTGCTGGGTGGTGGGGTTCCGGGGCGGCTCTCTGGCTTCAAGCCAGCCCTACGGGCCCTGGTGATCGTCTCTACTTTGCCCCGGCTGACTTTTGGCTCCACACCCTGCTTTGGCTGGGTTTGCCACTGGGATATCTCTCCATTCATGGCGGTCATGGGCTCCTTCCGGCGGATGTCATGTGCCGTGCAGGGTCTGGGCCGATTATTCGCGTCCACCATGCCATTCGGGACGAGTTGGCGGAGATTTGTTGCGAGCATTCCCTCCGTGCGATGGTGGAGCCGAAGGGCGTGCTGCCGGGGGGGTTACGGCCAGATGTCCTTGTGTTCGACTCGGCCCAGGGCACGGCGTGGATGGTGGACGTTACCACGGTGGACGCCCAGTCGGAAAAGGTGAAGGAGGAGGGACAGGCTCTTTCGGCGGCGGAGGCCGTGAAGGAGTACTACAAGGCCGCCCTTGCGCAGCTGCCAGGACTGGTTGCGCACAGTGGCTTGGGAGACCTTTGGCGGTCTTGGCCCGGATTGTTGGCCCTTCATCCAGCGTTTGGCGGCGTTGTGCCTTGAGAGGGGTCGGGGCACGCGCAGCGAGGCTGACCAGCCGTGGTGGTCGGCGCGGGCGGTGTCCTTGTTCGTGCAGCGGCTGTCCGTTGCTGGGATTCGGCAGCAGTGTCATGTGCTTCGCGACTTCGGCTTGTGGCGTGGTGGAGTGGACCCGGCACTGGGCAGTGTCACGCCTGTTGAGCTGCCGCGGCCGTGGCCCCTTGGCCCTGTTATGCTGCTTGACCTTTGCTACACTGTGCCGTTGGACGGCGAGGAGAGTCTCCTCCGTCCTTGATGCTTGTTTCCTTGCTTTCCCTCTCGTCTTTCTTGTGCCGTGGGTGGCGGCTTTTGCATGCTTTCACACCCCGTAGATGTGCCGGTCAGGGGCGGCATTTGCATGTCCCTCCTTATTCACCAAGATTTACCTACAAAAAAGAAAGAAAGAAAAAAAAAACACTGGTATGTCTGTGGAAGTAAATTGCTCAGTGGTGTTCTGTGGTTGGCATGTGGAAAATCTTGACCAAAGGGTTGAGATTCACTCGAGATTGCAATATGTCTATATTTGTTGGTGATATGCAATATGTCTATACTTGTTGGAGACTATGCTCTTCCTGGAAAAGGTTAGATTTCAAACCCGCCTCAGAGCCAGATAAGTTGGCCCATTTGGAAATGCCCAAATCATAAAGTTTTGTTTGCAGGCGGTGAACCCTGGACTTCACCCTGTCAAGTTCACAGCTGATAAAGGGACTGTCTTATGGGCAAGGGGTCAACCCTCTTGTGTCTGAATTTTGTGGCAGCTAGCTTCAGTGTTTCACATTCCGACACCTTCAATGGTAGGGTATGAAAATTTTAGGACCCACGGGGGACTGACTGTTTTGGCCGACTGACTTGGCTGGATGACTTCCACCATGTTATCTGGTCACCCAAGTCAATCAGAGTAAGATTATGCCTGCCTTTCTTATCTAGTGATGCTGTAAAATCTTGTTTGACGCACCTTTTCCGCAGCTTCTGCAGAAGTTGACGCAGGTTTGTGTGCAAAAAACGCCACGAACCTCAGCCAGTGGCAAGTTTGGGCATGCCAGACTGCTTGGGGGGCATGTGACACCTGGAGATACGTCACTGCATGGGCCAACAAACCATGCCATGTCATATCAGGAATAGCACAATGCAGGTTCAAGAGGCAATCTGAACAAGCAGTCCCAAACAGTCTGCTACGGCTCAATACAAGGAAAAGGAGAGGTGCAGCAAAGGAAACATGTTCGCTTTTCCTTTTTGTCTTTTTTACATGGCATGCCATTACAAAGAGGCATTTATTTAGGCCGGAATTCCATGAAAAGTCTGGAACACATGGCCATCCTGAGAGACGATGGGCATGATGGAAGCATATGAGAACACGGGCTCCCAAGTACCTTTCACAATGTGTTTGACAACGGGACCACAAACATCTTGTTCATGCATAACGAGAACATTGGAGAAGGTTGAGTGGAGCCTGCATTTTTCCAGTCGCTAATGAGAAGCCTCCGGCTCAAGCCTCCCTTTTGACCTGGCCCATCTGCCTCCGCTGCAAATGGCAAAGAAGTCTTTGCATTTTTTTCATGAAAAGAAGTTTGTCGATGGATGCAAAGCGCTTTGGCAAAGTGCTTTGCACAGCGCTTTGGCTATGTGTGGAGTGATTTTGCACATTTAGAAGCACTCTTCACACGCATTCCTCTGCTATTGTGCCTGAATCTTTATCAGAGCTACCTGATGAAGGTTGCATGTACCCATTCTGTGTGCCCACCAGAGACTTTTACCTGGATTCCATCCCTAGGGGATATGGTGATTGAGGGATGGGCCTCGGGGATGCAAAACGGGGTCTTGGTGGATGAATGCTGATTGCATTGCACTTTTGGCTGCTCTAGAGTTTAAAGAGGTCCGCGGCAAGATCGAGGAAACTCACCACTGATATGCTGTACGATCTTGTCCTGGACTCACCCCGGGACATTAGGTCATACCAGGGGGCAAAGATAGTCATCTTCACTGGCCATATTCCTCCAGAAGCAGCAACATTCCTGGGCAGGAGTTGGCTGATGTCCTCGCTGAAAGTAGCCATTGGAGGCTGCTTCTGTTGTGGGACAAAGATCAAATCAAGAGGTTCTTGCAATCCTGCCATTTGGTGTGGGGATTTTCGATGGGGAAGACACATCTTGAACACCAACCGCCATGAGACTGTCGGATGTGCTCTTGCAATTCAGCATGTAGTTGTGGGATGGGGCAGAAACATCTTGTACCTTATCTATGGTGCTCATCCTTCCGCTTGGCTTCAACGGCTTGCCAATCACAACACATTCAATGAGGTGATGAGGAACTGCCCTTTTGAGGCTGCGCCAGACAGAGATCTGAGCACCTTGGTCTGAGCTCCCCAACATTCAATGTGTTGTGATGATGCTCTGCTTGTGCATGGCCAACGCGCAGATTCTTGGGCGCAAGCAACGATGCCAGATCTTCACTGGTTAGAGGTTGTGGGGAGATTTCATGATGCTTTATGGACGGTTTCGTTGGGGATTTAAATGATTGTGGATGCACCAGAGAGGTCATGAACAGGGTTACCTCAGGTGTTTTCTAAGTCTTAAGTGCAGTTGCCTATTGAAGAAAAAGGATCTGGGTTCTGTGGAGCAGATCTGAGGGCTGGCGTAGGTCTGCTCGACATTGGCCTTCCCGCATTCCTTTATGGTGGTTTCCTTACTGAGGAGCAGGAGGAGGAGCTGCTCTGCCTTCTCTGGGAAGAGGCAGGAGTGAAGCTTCTGATAGAATCAATGCCAGGCCCCCTTGCCTTGAGTGTCACTGCGGCAGACCTCAGCATTGGGGTTGTACCAGAAAAGCAGCATCTCCCTCCATCTCAAGCTTCACCCGTAGATTCTTGAAGTATGGGAGGTGGGCCTCCTATGTACTTCCGACCCCTGTGCTCCTGGGATTACCATCCTGGGAGCGCAGGAGCAAGAGGTACTACTGTGCCAGGCTGTGGAGTCAGCCTGGCTGCAAGCCACAGGAAACTTCGGGAACTGCCATCTCTTCTTTGAGCTGTGGATGGTCTTGCTTCTTGGGCAGCATGAGCTCCATGTGGAATTCGGGTCATCCTATCTTCATCAGGGTGGATTGCACATGCCGTTTGCCTTGCGCAGGAGCTGACCATCCCAGGGACCTACCAACAGTGTGCCATCATCTGCATCGCGTGCCCATAGATTGGTCCGCGGGATACAAGGGACCTCACTGCTTCTATGAAGAGCTCTTTGCTGCAGTGCCAGCTGGTCTTGTGGGACCTCCCCTGTGGTGATCCCCTTGAGGAGGTGAAGCAGAATTTTGTGTGTTCTTTTTTTTGTTTTTGTGAACAGAAACGTGTCTTTTAATCTGACAATGCATAGCAAGTAGCAAGAATAAGATTAACCTAAAAAATCATGTGTATGTATAATCAAGCTACAAGCCGAGGGCACCAAGGGGGGGTGTTACCGCTGCCAACCTCGAAGTAGAAGATGAGCATGGCAATCATGGCCAGGCGTGCGTGCTTGATCTCAGCCTGCTGCAGACGGGGGAGCTCGTCGAAGTTTGGGGTGTACACACCGTTCGACACCTTGCCAGCCAGGCCAAGGGGATCGAATAACATGCCTCCGGGTAGCCCTGCTTGCCGGTGGCATTGCCAAAGATCTCAGCAGACACCCTGAGAAGCTCACCCTCACCCTGGCTGCCGGGACGGAATAAGTCGACACCACGCTTGGTCTCCACCCAGCCGGTCAGGAGGAGCTGGGTACCCAGAAGAGAGCCAAAAGAGAAAGGCTCCACAGCGCCGGGGGCGGCGCCAGCCTCAAACCAGGGAATACCAGGGAATATAAGTTTTATGAATGAAGTGATAAATTTAAAGGAAAAAAAAAAGGGAAAAAGAAAAAAGCAACAACGTTTTGTCGAAGTAACTCCAGCTGTGCCACCAGTATCAAGCAAGAGTTTCCAGGCAAGACTGTGAGGTCTCAGCACTTCAAATATGCTGTTCCCTCCTCTGCTGGCTCAATTCAATCTTTGGATTTTTTTCCATCTACTCTTCGATCCACCGCTTGAGAGCAGGAAACCAACAAGCAAGGCCTTCAGGGAACCACAGGCGAAGCTCCTTCTTTTTGTTCTCCACCGAGTGACGTTCCTGCCAACTTTCACAGTGAAGTTGCTGAGGATGATGCCAGGGGCAGCAGAGGCGGGGTCAGTAGTGCTCATCATGGACCTGCCAACCAGCCCGACATCTTGCCCTCCTAGACCATGGCAATGCAAGGGCCGGAGGTGATTTGGTCAACGGCCAGGGACGAACAGTCACTCCTTCAGATCAGCATAGTGCTTTTTGGTAAATTCCTCCACCTTCATCGGCCTCAGACCTTTGAGCGTGAGGCCCTACTTCTCAATTCAACTGACGATTTCCCCCACCAGGCCCCTTGGTACTCTATTGGGCTTGATCGTGATGAATGGTTGCTCAGTCATCATCCAGCTGCTTCTTGCAGAGGAGTTGAGGGTGTTTGCGTGTGGGGAGGGGCAGCTTTGGAAGACTACTGCATGATCGGTGAAGAAGGGCGAGGCCAGAAGGTAAAGTGGGAAACCAACAGTCACCGCCATACTCTGGGCAAAAAAAAAAAAGCCCCC
>SZWC01006610.1:0-19010 GCA_023375785.1 Penium margaritaceum
AGCCACATCATGTGGTCCTCCAGCACCTCCCTCATCCCCACTGAAGGCCTCCACATCCTCTCTGGTCCTCACGAGTCTGGCAAAAGATGGACCACCATCACCAGAATCCTGCTGCTCCTGCTGCTGCCCCTGCTCTCCTTCCTCATCCTCACCCTCCACATACACCTCCTCTTCTTGCTCCATCTCCTCCTCACTCTCCTTCTCTCCCTCACCCTCTCCTTCATCCTCATTCTCCATTTCCTCCACAATTGCACCATCTCCCTCGCTGTCAGATTCATCAGGCTTCATCCAATCCTTGCTGCACCGTGCCTTGCTGCCCTTGTAGTGCTTCCGGAGTCTCACATTCACACGAACAAGCTGCTCCAGGGTCCGGATGTGCAGGCGGTTCCGGCGGGCGGTGTGTATGAGTTCATGGGTGGAGAAGATGCGCTCGCAGTCAGAGCTGGCGCACGGCTGTGAAAGTAGTTTGATGGCTAGAGCGCGCAGTACCGGCATGTGGGCAAGCTGAAGAGACACCCACTCGTATGGCACGAGCTCCTTGCCCACCACACGAGCCACTGCTGCACGCGCCTTATCACTCAGGCGCTTTGCGGTGATCGGGATGACTTCAACAATCACCCGGCCGAGCTGAAATGCCTCCAGCTCGTTCTGCAGCTCAACGTGCTTTGGGGCCGGCACCAGCGCCTCTGCCACCTGCGACAATGCCTGCACAATCTTCACATCCCCACCCAAGTCATTCCCGAAATGGATGGGGTGCACACGGCGGGCAGCTCCATAGAGGGGGCAATTCATGTCTTTGCTCCAACAGTACTTGAGGCGCTCCATAGCCTGCTTAACATGAGCAACTGCCACACGTGCAGGTTTGCGGCCACGGGGTTTGGCCAGGGCTTTGAGTCGCACAGTGCAGTCGAGAAGGCCCTCGTAGATCTTGCCACTGGTGCCCCCTGGCTGGTCTGCAATGCGCAGGCATGCCACAAGTGGAGAGAGGAGGTCGCGGAACTGTCGGACCTGCAGCCAAAAAACACGCCTGCGTATGATTTTGCGGACCTCCTTCTTCCGGGCCTTGAACACCCCGTCTTGCTGAGAGCCCATCTCAGTCCAGCAGTCTGCATTGACAAGTTTGAGCAGAAAAGGCCGCATATCGATGAGCCGCTGCGAACAGTCATGCGCAGAGGCAAAGCGGGTGTCGCAGCGTGCAATGAGGACGCGGCTGCCAGTCTGCTGCTTCAACCACGTCTTTGGCATGTCGCTGTTCCTGAAGAAGTTGATCACCTTCTCAGCACGGCTCAGCACCGAAGCACCCCACTCCCCTTTGGCCAAATCCTTCATGACGAGGTCCAGGTTGTGGGCGCAGCAGTCCTGCCACAGCACCCCTGGGTACCTGGCCTTCAGATCCTCAAACGCCCGCTTGTTGACGGCGGTGTTGTCACAAACCACAGACACCACATGCTGCACCCCGATCTCCACTATTGCCTGTTCGATCATTCCAGCAACGTGGTCGGCGTTCCGGATGCAGCCACTTGCATCCCTGCTGAACACGTGGCAGCTGCCCTTTGCATTCACGGCCATTGCAGTACAAATCGGCCGCTGCTGGATGTGAGCCCACTCGTCGACTGCCAAGGTTACGCCATAGATGGCCCAGCCCTGACGCAAAGAGGAGTCTAGCTCCTCTAACTGCTGGTCCAGCTTGGGCAGCAGCTTCCCCACCACTGTGTTGCGGCTGGGCAGAGCAAAGGCAGAGTTGGTCAGCTTGGCAGTGCGGACAACCTCCAGAAGAAGGCCTTCCCTGTTGAAGGAAATAGGCAAGCCTGCACATCATGCCATCTAGCACGCTGTGTTGGCTGCAGTGTCGCAATGGCTGCGCATGGAGGTCTGCACCATGCCTCCGGCCCTGTTAATGTAAAAAATGCGGCGATTTCCGGGCTGGAGCGAAGGCTGGAGAAGTACCGCCTGCTGCTGATCCATCTGCTGCTGCTGCTGCTGCTGCTGAAGCATCTGCTGTTGAAGAAGATTCTGCTGCTGCAACACCTGCTGCCGCTGAAATGCCTGCTGCTGCTGCTGCTGCTGTTGCTGCAGGGCGTCAAGAGGATTGGCCAGTGGACTGAGTCCTGGCAGCATACCATCATCGTCATCCTCGTCCACCGGCAGACCTGCACGCTCCAATGCGTCTGCTCGTTGCTTTTGCTCAAACAGTGTAGCCCATGCAACTGGCTTTGCTGTTGTTCCCCAGCTGTCACCGAGTCCATTGTAGAGTCGTGGGCATGCTGGAGCCCAGTCACTAGGGGTTGTGGGCGAACGGGCAAGGCCGAGAACATCACGGGCTAGTGGAGGCAGGTGCTCGTACTGCTGGACATTCCCGTTTCGCTTGCCAAAGTGGCCACGGATTCTGTCGCATGTACCGTTGAGGGTGACGTCACAACTCCCGCAGGCAAACCCTGGCTTCTTGGACGGCGTTGGTACAGGGCGGCAGTGCTGCGAGAGAGCCAGGGTGAGGAAATCTCCATGCAGGCGACTGACTGGTGCTGGGTTTAAGTCCGGCTGCACAATCCGCTCCGTCGACGTTGAGGTCGAGCCATAGAGGCTCGATGAGCCGGCAAAGGAGGAGGCACTCAGTGGCCGGCGGCGGGGCGGCATGGTGCTCGTCTTGCGATTAAGTGTCGCAAGGCGACGTCCAAGCAAGAGACGTCGTGTGACCCAACATGATGATATACGTGGTCACGGGTCCGTCTATCGACGAGTCCTCATCGATATAGATCAGCGGGGGGGGAGGGGGGAGGGGAACCCTTTGATGGTGGTGTGTTTGTATCTCCAAACCCAAGCTAGTTTAAAAGCACTATGCAGGGTTTGATCACCATCTACATCGACGAAAGCACATCACCATAGCCTTGTACAAGATAAGGTTTATTGTTCCTGGTCATTTGTGCATGCTACCTAAGCTATCCAATGAATCTGACTACGTGTCATACCATATCATCATGGACAAAAACTGCCCAATGAAAAGAAAAGAAAAATCTCTCCTGCTCCACGAGGCCCTTCAGTTGATGAGGCTGCATGAGGTGTTAAAATCGCTCTCCTCTGAATATGCACCCGCATGCCTCGCGGTCGAATAAAAACAGAAAAGAAGGCGGTCAACTGCAGCTCGCTGCATGGTTTGGGGAAAATGGCCGATGTGCCACCGCGATGCCGCATCGCTGTGGACCGCGGGGCTGAGGCCGCGGTACTGTGACCACAGCGGACCTCGAGAGCAAAACTGATTTCAGTAGTGACTCACCCGCGGGGGTCATGGGTGTAGATGCAGTGGGAATGGCAGTGAGAAGGGGACTGAAGCACTCCCCCAGATTGCGGACGTATGCAACCTGGTGCACATGCAAAGTGTGACGTGTGCGATCATGCTCTAGCTCCATGCCCAAAAAGACACGGGCCAGACCCAGATATTTCATCTTGTAGGCTTCCTACAGAAGAGACTTGGCAGCAGAAACTGCGGAAGTGTCAGGAGATGTAATGAGAAGATCATCAACATAGACCAGGATGGCAACCAATGGTTTTGTAAGGGGGTTGAGAAACAGAGCAGGATCCATTAGACTCCTTCTAAAGCCCCCTCTTTCCAGAGTTGCCGTGATCTCTTGGTTCCACCAGCGTGGGGACTGCTTGAGCCCATAGAGGGACTTGCACAATTGCCAGACATGGTTTGTCCCATCCGAAAAACCGGGCGGCTGCACCATGTAAATCTTCTCATCCGAATTGCCATGCAGGAAGGCATTGTAGACATCCGTTTGCTCCAGTTCCCAGTCATGCTGGGCAACTAGGCTGAGCAATGCTCTGGCAGTTGTATAGCAACCAACTGGTGCAAAAGTCTTGTTAAAGTCCACACAATGGATCTGGGAGACCTCCTTTGTCGTGAGACGTGCTTTGTACCGCTCAACATTGTTGTCTGGGTTCAGTTTGCAGCGATACACCCACTTGGCCGCAACAGCTTTGCGGCCTGGTGGTAGGTCCATCAGCTCATACACACTGTGCTCTGATAGTGCATCTAGTTCAGCCTTCATGGCCTGCTCCCACAGAGAGGAGTCAGTGGCTGCACGCGCCGCCTGCACAGTAGATGGTTCAGGAGGTAGGGGAGAGAGACTTGCGGCAGCGAAGCATGAGGCAAGATACCCAGCTATGGACGACGAGAGAGCTGAGTGGACCTCTTGTTCAACAATGGAGTAGCCAAGAGCAGTGCTCGGATTAACAACAGAGGCAACAACAGACAAGTTCAAGGTTATGAGGCCAAGGGCACGGAGGCCAGGGTCACCAAAGACCACAGGGTGAGATTGGGAGGGGAGGGTCCTGAGGCGACCTCCACATGTGTAGGGTGAGACAGGGGGAACAGACCACGCCGAGGAGGACTGCATAGGAGAGGGAGTAGGAGAGACTGGGTGCATAGTAGCAGAAGGTGGAGAAGAGTCAGAGGGATCAGGATGCTCAGGGCGGTCAGGAGATGCTGGTAGTGAGACCGGCTCAACGACAGTGGGCGAGCCCCTAGCAGAAGGCACAGAGCAGCCAGAGGGCGGAGAGGCAGAGGACGAGGGAGACACCACAGGAGCAGGGGACTCTGACTGTTCAGTGGCGGACATAAGGAGAGGAGAGGAGGAGGCAAAGGGAACCGAGGGATGCACGGAGGGGAGAGAAGACACCCCAGAGGGGAGAGGACCACCCCACCCCAAGAGGGCAGAGAGAGGGATCCACCGAAGCAAGGAGCATCCCGCTCAAACAAGTGCTCAAAGAACAGGGCATCACGGGACTCAATGACGCGATTGCGGGAGGGATCCCAGAAACACCACGCCTTGGAGAAGGGAGAGACCCCA
This sequence comes from Penium margaritaceum, assembly GCA_023375785.1. Lineage (NCBI taxonomy): Eukaryota > Viridiplantae > Streptophyta > Zygnematophyceae > Desmidiales > Peniaceae > Penium > Penium margaritaceum. The sequence goes on from SZWC01006610.1 coordinate 4,848, forward strand.
AGGAAGAGACACAGGTGACCGTTGGGGGACAGTTTACAATCCTGGTGGTCGACGGGGAGCCAGACAGAAGCAAGACATCCCCATACACAAGCAAGGCGGAGGTCGGCGCGCGGACCCGTCCAGCGCTCAAAGGACGTGACAGTGTGGGGAAGGGGACAATGAGGAACCGGGTTCCACACCCACATCATGTAGGACATGGCCTCAAAGGCGAACAGGGGGGACTCACCGGAGGCAGAAAGAAAGGCGCGCACCCCATCAGCAAGGGTGGGTCTAGCGTTCAGACACCCCGTTTTGCTGAGGGGTATAGGGGGCCATGGACTCAAGGCGAACACCACAAGACTCAAGGAAGCGAGAGGTGGGACCGAAGAACTCACCTCTTCTGTCACTGCGAGACACATGCAGGGGACAAAGACAAGCGCACACTGCCTGAGGGAGCCACGCTTCAAGGACGTCTATGACCTCGTTTTTGTGGTGGAGCGCAAAGACCCAACGGTACCGGGAGAAGTCATCCATCAAACAGAGAATGTAGCGACCGAGACCACCAAGGAAGGCATGGGGCAACGGACCCATGACATCAGCATGTACAAGGTCAAAAGGGTAAGAGGAGCGAGACACGGAGGTGGAGAGCGGAGAGCAATGCATTTTTCCTCTGGCACAGTCAAGAGAGCTCGAGGAGCAGGGAGGTGCAAAGGTGGCAGGGTCCAGGCCCGCAGCATGCTGAAGGCGAAGGAGGCACTGGATGGCAACAGTATGAATATGGCAGAGCTGATGATGCAAGAGATCTACGTGGGCGGGAGACAAGGAGGGTGCCACATGAACAAGAGCAGAGGCAGCGGAAGATGAGGGAAGCAAAAGCGGCACGGAAAATAGGTGATCACAGCGCACTCCACGCAGAACAACACAGCTAGACGAGCGGAGAGAAATCGAGGCAAGACCGCAACAAGACGAGAAGTCCATGCTCTGGTCGTCAAGGGTGGTCACAGAGAACAGGCTAACCTCAAGGTCCGGGACGTACAACACGTCAGGAAGATAGACCGTGCTGCCAGGACCAACAAAACAAATGACACTGACACCATGAACGGGGAGGAGTTGGTCGGAGCCAGTGCTGACAGAGAGAACAGAGCCAACAAGGCCAAGGGAGACAAAGGAGGAGCGGCAGGAGGTCATGTGATGGGTGGCCCCGGAATCAATGATCCAAAGGCTGGGGGTAGCGCGAGTGGTAGGAAGAACAAGACAGATAGTGACAGTGCCACGTAGAGAGAGGGAGGAGGAGGCACCAAGACGAGTGGAGAACATATGAGACTGCCAGTCTTCAATCCAGTCACAAGCACCAGGCAGGTCCCCTTGAACACCACCAGACACTGCACCACAAAAGGTGGCATCAGACTCACATACAGACACACGACACAGGCCACCCACACTCTCGCCTCTGTGAGAGCGAAGGTGGAGGAGCTCAGCCAGGTCCCGCTTAAGAGCACAATCCTCGTCACGGCAGTCAAAGGAGCGATCGGAGGAGCGGTCAGAGGAATGGTCGGACATTTTGCCGTTGTCACGCATCCAAGAGGGTGCAGAGTAGTGTGAGGAGGGAGGACCGTAGTGGGGAGGACCGGTTGGGGGCGGGATCCAGTCCCAAGGACTGGGGGGTGAAGGTGACGGCTGAAGTGGAGCAGATGTGGTGGTGAGGGTTGAGGCTGAGGAAGAAGATGCGACCGTCATTGCCGCAACGACGGAAGAAGAGGTGACTCCGGTGCATGCCTAATGGGCATGCATGGAAGAGGTAAGACGGACATCATCACGGGGAGCAGGGCATTTGGACGCCGAGTGACCAGGAGTGCCATAGTTCCAGCAAGTGACATCGGTACTAGTGGTGGAGCTGGAGGAGGACTTGCCACCCCGGCCACCCCCACTCCCTTTGCCACCGCCATGGCCACCTCCACGATTGGAGCCACCACTCCCGCCGCGAGAAGCCGCCTAAGTGGAGTGAGCTACGGCAGGGGAAGTGGAGAATGAAGGTCAGGCGACGGCTACTGCAGAAGGGGAGGAGGAGGTTGCGTCTGTAGCGAGTGCAACGCGATGCATGCGCTTGTTCAGTAGACTGTTCCATCAATCAGTTAGGCGGGGAGCAGTGAAGTCATAGAGAGGCCCAATCCCTGGGGGTTTGTCCGTACGGAGTGGAGCAGAAGCCAAACATTTGAGCTATTCCTGGGAGATGTGCAGGTAAAGACCAGAGAGCTCAGGAATCGGGCCTGTAACAATTGACAAACAGATAGACAGAGGACCAGGGGCAGCCTTGCCCAGGTCGCACAGCAAGCGCAGACTCCGCGCCCAGTACTCGTCTGCAGTCTCATCAGTCCGCATCTGCAGGGTATTAAACTGCACAGTCAGAGCACACCGGGCTGCATGCCTAGTAACTGTCTTGTGACGACGAATGAGGGCGTATGCGCCGACGGGGTTAGCATGTGTGCCCCGTGTCGGGTCTGCATTGTACGTACCAATTAACAACGCCTTTGGAGGGGAGTAGTACTCCCACAGCAGTTCCCCTTGGGCCCACGTGCTGAAGCGTGTTTCTCATAATGTGAAGGTGAGTTTGGAGGTGAACTGTGGTGGCGGAGTCTCGAAGTCCATCTTCCGTGCAGGTAGAAGGACCCGAGCTAGAGCGGCTGCTGAGAGAGCGGGAGAAGAAGAGTTGGGAACACCACCACTAGGAGACACAGATGAGTCAGCAGATGCAGTGTCATTAGTAGGAAGGGCAATGGCAAGGGCAGGGGCAGTCCGTAGGCGCTCTATGACTAGGGTCGCCACTGTGGCGGCTAATTCCTTATGTGCCTCGCGGTGCTGTTGCATGTCATCCTCAGCTTTGCGACGGGCCGCCTGGGCCTCACTAAGGGCGGCTTGAAGAGCCTCTATCGTCTCCTTTGATCCTTGCATTGTGAGAAGGAGCAGGCAGAGGGAGTGAAGTGATAAACTAATGTGGAGTACAAAATGAAGAAGATGCTCATCGGACTAGTGACGGGACAGCAGTGCAAAGACACCACTACCGTAGCTGACGAGAAGAGAACAACAACCCATCCCGCAACTACCACGGTGAGGCAGAGAAGGCCGATGATGGTGTCCCCGACCACCGCTGCTGATACTGATGCAACTAGGACCCCTGTGATGATGTGAGGCGTTAGCTCCCGCGGAGCACCGGTGGGATTCAGGACTGTAGCTGCAGTGGAAGCGTGGATAGCACCGACAGAGATTACAGTTGAGTCAACGGCAGATGATGCGGCAGTGGCGACAGAAGCTGCTACTACAATCACCTGGGTGGCCATGTTGGCAGCTGCGGCATCGAGCAGTGTAAGAGAAGCTACTGCGTGCGTGTAGGCATCATCTGCATGGCCCACCGGAGTCTGGGTGGGAGCTCTGCACATGTGAGCAGTGGCTGCAAAGGTTGTTGGGGCGCCTGCATCTGCGTCAAGAATGGCACCCGCTAGGCCGATGGATTCTGTATGGACTGGGAGAACGGGAATCACCCCAGGAACCTCCGGAGTTGGAGCCGGTCCAGCAAATGTAGCTTCTGTGGGAGACGGAGCAGATGTGGGGCTAGAAGCAGATGCAACGTTGGATGACTGTGGATCGGTAGGTGGTTGCATATTTGCCGGACAGGGTGGTGACGGAGGCAGGTCGTTGGCTGTATACACCCGTAGATTTATTGCCCCCTCTCTTTCAGCCGCCGCCCTCTCGTCTAGTATGGCCAGTTTCTCGCACCAATAGGAGGGATCAAGCATGCAGAGCCACAAGGGTGTGTTGTTGTCGGGGTGTGAAGGAGGGTCGAAGAGTTGAGGGTCCTCCCACTTGTGGTCAGCGTAGCGTGCAGTCGTACGAGGGGAGTCAAGCTCCTTGACTGGGGGCCCGTCAGGAGGTGGTGAATCGAGTGTGACTGCTGTTGTGGCTGCAAGGGCAGCCAAGGTGTGTGCCTTCTCCGGAGTGCTTCGGGTAGAAGATGCATGGGGTCCGCTGTGTTGCGGAGTATCAGTCGACTACAAGACAGCGGAGGCGGCAGGAGCAGGATGCCCCAAGCCTATCAACAGCAAATAGTTGTGGCGGAGGGCCGGCTGAGAATGGACTTTCGGCGCGCCAGAGAGCAGCTAAGCGAGCGCAGAGTGCTGGAGTGGTGTGGACTTCCAGGGTGTGGAAGTTCGACCCATTGGAAGAGGAGGCAGTCCACTACGGACGATGGTGTGGTGTGAAAGGAGAGATGTACGAAGTGGCGTCCGTGGGTGTGGGAGATGGCAAAGGTAGAGCTTCTACGACAGAGTCACGAATGAATGCAGCAACACCTCTAAGTACTGCTACTTAGTGCCAAAGAGTCGGCCAGCGGCGAAAATGCGCCGCTGAGGTGAGCTGTGGCTTGCACGGGCCGAGAAGGCCGTGAGCGTGTGTGTCGTACCGAGGCTAAGAACCAGGATCGACGAGCTGTGGGATCGGATCCTCGCTGCACTGATACCAATAGTTACCAGGCAACTTCCTGGGGCACACATGTCTGAGGTAACGGCAGAGCACGAGTGGACACACGATACTCCATGGATGCGAGAAAGTACTTGCCTCAATAGCTCAGGTGAAAAATAAGACAAAGAGAGAGGGGAGCAATCGAGACTTAGCAACCGGTGAGCGTGTACTAGCTGCGAGTATGACACTCGAGCAAGCGCACACCGCCACCCAGGGGTCGAGCCCGACCGCTTGGAATTAGTCCGTGCGGCGACTACTCACCAGTGCACGGGTGGACCCGACATGGTGCCCCCAATTGGAAAATTATTTTAGGGCATGCAGGCCCATGCAAGCACGAACATGAGCTCTGTGTGTGAGTGCGATGCAAGACGGCAAGAATTTGGCTAAGTCTGGAACGCTGAATATAAAGAACAAGGAGAATTTACAAATGAGCCCCTAGCGGGCTTACATAGGGGCGCCGGCAGCTAACCGCACCGGGCCCCGTCACCCCTGTTGAACCCAAATGAGTCAACAGGGAGAACACACTGCATACACCACGAGAGTAACAAAGGTGGTCTCCTCGAGGCACCGGAACAACTCTCCGAGTGCCCGGGTCTCGACCACNAACGAACATGAGCTCTGTGTGTGAGTGCGATGCAAGACGGCAAGAATTTGGCTAAGTCTGGAACGCTGAATATAAAGAACAAGGAGAATTTACAAATGAGCCCCTAGCGGGCTTACATAGGGGCGCCGGCAGCTAACCGCACCGGGCCCCGTCACCCCTGTTGAACCCAAATGAGTCAACAGGGAGAACACACTGCATACACCACGAGAGTAACAAAGGTGGTCTCCTCGAGGCACCGGAACAGCTTGCCGAGTGCCCGGGTCTCGACCACCGAGAAAACATGAGCAGTGCCAAAACATCTCGGAATCAACGTCCAGACATCACAGACGGCTTTCCGAACATCAGAATCCCCACAATAGCCATCGGGTCTCCTCGTCGCACCGGTATAGTCAACCGGGTGCGCGGGTCTGAACCCACCGAGAAAACTCTCCTACCTCCTGACAAGCCCACATGGCTGCCGGAAAGCATCGACCGCGTCTCGTCGGCGCTGTCGTAGGTGCTGGAGAAGTCTCGTTATAGTCCAGAAGCCCATCGTGTCGTCACGCCCTCCTCTGCCATATACCCCAAATGTGGGTATGTCGGTAAACTAGCAGTGTCGGTCGTGACGGGTGGAAGCCACACAAACCAACACTCCCCCTAGCTGACATAGCCGTCCACGCCAGAACAAATGAGCGAAGGCATGGAACAACAATGCATGGCAAGCCATAACATGCATGAGTCAACTCGCACAAACACACACACACACATACACACACACACACACACACACACACACACACACACACACACACTCGTCTGCTATCCATCCAGGGTCTCCCTGGACACTGGCACATCCCACCAAGTGTCTGGGTCTCGACCATGAGAGGAGTGATGCACACACACACACAAACCAGTGTAATGCACATCATACACATGTCAGAGGACAAGATGGTCTCCTCGTGACACTGGTGGTACCAGGGTCCGGGTCTCGACCACTACGAGCAATCAAACTCAATAGTATCATCATCCAAANAGTTTGCTACCATCTGTATGCAGCTGTGTAGGCACGTAGCGTGAGGCACATGCGGGATGCTGTAGATGCTCAGAACAGAGCATGGACCTCGCCATGCATCTCCCATGGTGTCGCGTCAGGTCGAGGTCCACATAACACACCCCCTGGGCAGATGAACCTGGCAACGATGTCCTCGATGGAGATGCTGATGTCGTAGCTGAAAAGATCCTGGGCGATGAGTCATGTAGTGTATCCATCATGTAGAGACAGCTCCCCCTGTCACCTGTGAGTCGACTCCCTCCCTCAAAGACGAAGTGGTGTCTCCGGCTACAACTCCTCACGTGAATCTACATCACATGGGGTATACCAGTCCTCGTGTGACTGCCAAGGGTCCCAACTCACAGTATCTCCTGCCTCCGCACTGCCGCGATGCATTTGTGTATGCCGGAGGAACGGGAATGGGCGAGCAGCACGCGTGCGTGGATGAAGTGGCGGAGCTAGCCTCCAATACGGGATAGGATACCCTGAGACACAAGGGTGTACTGCTAGAAGAGGAGAGCTGGAGCGATGAATCGGATCACCACTCGTGGATGAAGATGAAGATGGGGCAGGTGAGTCGGGTGGATGAAGGTGTGTGACGGCAGCAGAAGAAGGAGGAGCGATGATGGAGTCGACAGGAACCGGGATGGCGGAAGCCGAAGGCACGCTCAACATCACTGCTGCTGCCGGAAGGCTCCTGCCGGTACCAGTGATGCTGCCCTCCTCTGAGAATCGCTCACACGCTGCCACCATCTCCCGCTGTAGCATGACTACACGCTCCTGCAGATCAGCATAATCTGCCTCGGACATGTCGAGGTGGCCCATGTCGAGCTTGTATAGAATGAACTCTGCCTCACTAGATGCTGCACATGCAGACTGCACAGCTCGTGAGTACAGCGCCATCTGCATCTCTGCTGCTCAAGATGATGGAACAGGTGCCGCTGCATCCTCCTGGGGGTCAACCAAGGTCGCAATGTGCTGAGACACTGGAACATCGGATGCAGCTACAGGTGTGGCATCCACATCACAGCTCGTGTCTGTCATGCGAGGAGTGAGCGGTCGCATGCCGAGAGAGAAGGAGAAGGAGGAGTCGTCAGAGTTTGTAGAGTATGTGGAAGCGTCGTCTGTGCAGGTGGTGCCACTCTTGTCGTCGATGTTATCGGTAGCGTCACCAAGAGGTGAAATCGAGGGGGCAGAACTCAGCTGTTGCTGACGAGGTGACTCCATCTGCATGTATGGATCTGCTCCGGTGTCCTCGACTGCCACCATAATGGACACAGGTGTACAGGGCTCCAGCTCAGCAATGTCCGTCAAGGCGACCAACAAGTGCAGCTGGCGCTCACGCACTGTCTCGCCGGGAACGCTGGTCGCTACCACCTGCTCGATGATAGAGTAAGGACCATCATCTGACTCCGTCATGTATGTCGCTCCTCCGTCGTGGGTACGGGAACCCGAAGACTGTGGGAACATGGACGACTCCTCATGCTGAAGCTGGTCCTCAGGTAGTGCAGATGAGGTGGTGAAGCATGCTGTGTCTGCTGCAGCATATGTCCCGGCGACATCTCTGAGAACTGCTGCTCTCAAGAACGCCTCAACCTCTAACAGACCAGCCGGTTGACTTTGCTCATGTACAGCGACCGCTGTCGGGCTAGTATGAGTCCCGTGCGCCAACGCCCCTGGAAATCTGTATGGGACAACCCGATCCGCACAATACTCCTCTGCTGCCGCTAGGTCGCTACTGATCAGAGTCGCGAGTGGAATCACCAAGGCACGTGAGACTCGCCCTCCTCGTGATGCAACCTGATGCTGTAAAATGTCTGGCTGCTGCCCCAGCGTAGATGTCGACCTCGATGACATGCAAGTCCCAATTACTCCAACATCTGCTGGAGTCGTGTGAGTCATCTGCACACTCTCCCCCGAAAGTCCTGGGCCTCCACCGGACGGAGCCGGGAGTGGCACAGTCCAGGGACACCGTGCCTACACTCCCCCGGAGGTAACCTGCTGCTGCAGAACGTCCGGCTCCTGTCCCAGTGTGGATGTCGACCTCGATTACACGCATATCTCCTGCACTGGAACCTTCGCCGGGCTCGTGTGAGCCTGCTGCACAAACTCCGCCAAAACTCCGCAAGAGGCATCCTGATCCGTACGGGACCCCTGTGCAACCGCCGCGCCACCACTGGTAGGATCCGCGAGTGGCACTGCCCACGGACGCCGGGCCTGCACTCCTCCTAACGCAAGTTACTGCTGTATAAGATCTGGATCCAGCGCGGACGTGGAAGTCGAGCTCGATGACACGCAAGTCTGCACCATGACCTCCATGACGAGATCAGACTCCATGCGATGTGCTATCACCGTATCATCTGAGTCTACTTGTGCTGACGCTCCAGCAGTACGGCCTGGCGCGAGTGCGAATCCTGTCGCTACGGTCACATCAGGCAGTGCGCGGTGACCACACTCCCCCTCGACAGGTACAGCAACAGAGCCCGAGGAGGTGGAGGATGTATCAACACCGGCGCGAGCACGCCGTGCAGAGCGCTGACATCGACGTCGCAGAGTCACTCGACTGGAACGACTGCATGGAGGTATGTCATCGCGAGATGGTGTCGTGGTCGTAGAGTGAAGGATCGATAGGATGGTGGCAGTCTGGGACTCGCTGGCAGGTGGAGCTGAAGGTACACCATCGGATGAGGAAGGAGGAGAGGATGGAAGAGATGTGATCGAAGAGGCTGTCGACGAACGAGTAGCAGAAGCACGCTCAGTGACAACAAGGTCACAAGGCCGCTGCACCGTCTGCCGGAGGCCGTGGATCTCAACGAATATGCTCGCCAGAGGTCCAGCTAGGGGATCTACCAACGCCGGCAGATCCGTATGCTGTGGAGGACGCAGGCTCGAACGAGGCTATAACCAAGGTGGATGCCAGCCGGGAGGGCGCGTCCAACAGCGACGCCAACCATGACGTCCATCACCACAGTAGTAGCAGGCGAATGCGCAGGGTGCCTGCTCAGATGTCCGCGCACTCATTTTGTGCGCTGGACGATGGATAGGTGCCGAGGGCACCTACTCCCGGTGGTAAACACCAAGCCACGGAAGTGAATGGGGCCAGTAGGTACTGTCACTCCTGGAGGTCACGGCGTCCGGGTCAGCAAACGTGACCAGACGGGAAGAGCTGCACTACCACAGCACGCCCGGAGACGACAGTCCGACTAACTGCGGCCACTAATGCTGCTGCCACAAATGGAGCAAAGACTGCTCCAAGACGAGAAGGGGTGGCGGCTGCAGGTGTGGCTGCTGCTCCAAGCGGTAGACGACCCAGCCCTCGGAGCTGGTAGGACTCGAATCCGCCGTTGATCCTACGGGGTGAAGTGCGCGCACCAATCCACGGGCCCCAGAAAGACGCCGGTCGAGGACGCGTCTAGAAGCGAAGATCGTCGCCGACGACTGTCCGCTGTCGGCTGAGAAGACGAAAGTGTAAGCTGTCGCGCAGCCGCCGCACTATGTAGCTGTCGACACTTTACCGCCTGATGCTGCTATTGCAGCTATGAAAGCTGCAGCGACTGCTGCGGTGGTAGTTGGAAGATTATCTTATTTTTGGGTTACATAGTAACCTTATTGCTATCACTTTTTTTTAACGCTTCTGTTTTCTTGAGGCTCGCTCGTTCCGCGCATCGACCAACAAGACAATCGACGATATCATCCCGGGAAGTTAAGAGAAACTAGGTTGTATTATGGTGTAATAAAGAGTAAACATCATGTTGATTTGAAAGTGGGTTTTTAATCACAATTATGTGTTACTTCTCTACCGTTATGTGTGTATCAATGTAAGAATTGTTTTTTTTTCTCCGTGTTATGTTCTCATGAAAGTTGTCAATTGAGGTATATACATGTAGTGTATGTGAAGTGTAGACATGCATGTTAACCATCTCTGTAAATTTGGGTGACAAAGTGTCTTCATTGTAAACTTTGGTGCTTTGTAATGTTTAGGTTCTTGTAGCGTAATCTTAAAGTGAGTACTATTGTATTAATGTGTCTATTGTTCCAAGTGTTTGACATGAAGTTCAAAGAAGAGGTATAAATATATGGCGTACTTGATATGTTCCGATGTATATCATTTGCAGATATTTCTCATGTGAATTCTTCTTTATGGCATTTGTTTTCCCATGTTTGCAATTCGGTGATTATTGTAGTGAAGCACAAAGGATCTTCATTGTGTATGTGTACATTGTTGTACAATATAATTGTGGCCACTGTTGGATGAATATTTTTTCTTAATGTGGCAATAAACGTCTTATGTTGGTATATGAACTTTGGTACACGCTTTATGATGGTAGCATATTTACGATGGCATAATGGTCATTATGCTCATAATGCCAATGCAAAACCGTGCTTATATAGTAGTAAAATGCATGTATGTATGTGATGTAGTGTATTTGTGTGTCAATATGCCTCATATGTCTAATATGATTTTAAATTCAGTATGCTACTTGTGTGTATTATGACTATATTACATCATAATGGGTATGACTAAAATGTCAATATGCATGTATGTAGTGATATAAGTGTGTCTATATACTTAAATGTCTAATATGCTTATAACAGTAATATGTTATCTATGTCTAGTGTGGGTACATTACATCCTATATGGTTATGTCTAAATGCATTCATGTAACCTAGTTGTCTAAGTGTGTCTATATGCTTAGAATATGTCTGATATGCTTATAATGTCATTATGCATCTTACGTCTAGTATGGTTAAATCAAATCCTATTGGGTCAAACTAAAATGCCCAAGTGTTATTGATTGCTATTATGTCTACATTTTTCCGCATTCATACATAGCTAAATGTAGATGTCTAGTACCCTGATTGTGCTTTATAAGTATACATTGTAACCAAGTGTTTTAATTCTGTCATAATACATCTCTACACTCTAAAGGTAATTGCACTACTTCTATGGCGTTGACTAACTCGCCATCAAACAACCAGCTTGGGTTGTTGGGTCGATGTTTCTAAGCATCATATTGACTGAAAAGGAGCATTTGAAGACAGCACTTACCTCCTTACCTTGCTTACCTAATGCGAATGAAGTTGATCATGTTGGCATTGTCCATTGATGAGATGGACATGACTGATCAAAGTGGTTGACTGATCAAAGTGACTCATCAAATGTGTCAATTGGGTCATTTCCAAAGTTGGTAATCATGTTGGAATTGTCTAGAGATGATCAGTGGTTGGTGTTGTATGCAATGATGTGCACATGGGAGTGAATGAGAAACGCCTATCACAAACTAGACTAACTCAACGTAGCTAGACCCAACGACACACCAAACTGACCACGACGTATCATGCATGCCTACACGATGAAGCAAGTCAACGGCCATCGGTGCTTCAACAATGCAATAAATCTAGTGCAGACTGAACCGACACCCACTCAAACCATGACGACGTGGTTGGTTCTTCAAAGGGGCACCCTTCCGGAACCGCGGGGTGGCTATGGCCAGTCATGATTCCCAATGTACCCCAACACCACATGCTAGGGTCTCTATACAGGTCATTGGATCTTGACGACATCTTATGTTATGCATGTCAACGACAAAAGTGGTATACATATGGTATGGATGTGTGCATGGATCGAGTCGCCAAAGATAGGCTGGGTCATGAAATCTGTCAATTGGGTCATGTCAAAAGTTGGTAATCATGTTGGCATTGTCAAGAGATGATCAGTGGTTGGTGTTGTATGCAATGATGTGCAAGTGGGAGTGAATGAGAAATGCCTATCAGAAACTAGACTCACTTTACTCTACGTAGCTAGACCCAACGACACACCAAACTGACCACGACGTGTCCTGCATGGCTAGACGACGAAACACGTCAACGGCCATCGGTGCTTCAACAATGCAATGCATCTAGTGCAGACTGAACCGACACCCACTCAAACCACGATGACGTGGTTGGTTCTTCAAAGGGGCACCCTTCCGGAACCGCGGGGTGGCTATGGCCAGTCAGGATTCCCAATGTACCCCAACACCACATGCTAGGGACTCTAACAGGTCACTGGAACTTGACGACATCCTATGTTATGTATGGCAACGACAAAAGTGGTACACATATGGTATGGATGTGTGCATGGATCGAGTCGCCAAAGATAGGCTGGGTCATCAAATTTGTCAATTGGGTCATGTCAAAAGTTGGTAATCATGTTGGCATTGTCAAGAGATGATCAGTGGTTGGTGTTGTATGCAATGAGTGCAAGTGGGAGTGAATGAAAAATGCCTATCACAAACAAGACTCATTTTACTCTACGTAGCTAGACCCAACGACACACCAAACTGACCACGACGTATCCTGCATGGTTAGAATGAGAAACACGTCAACGGCCATCGGTGCTTCAACAATGCAATGCATCTAATGCAGACTGAACCGACACCCACTCAAACCACGACGACGTGGTTGGTTCTTCAGAGGGGCACCCTTCCGGAACCGCGGGGTGGCTATGGCCAGTCAGGATTCCCAATGTACCCGAACACCACATGCTAGGGACTCTATACACATCACTCGAACTTGACGACATCCTATGTTATGTATGGCAACGACAAAAGTGGTACACATATGGTATGGATCTGTGCATGGATCGAGTCGCCAAAGATAGGCTGGACCATCAAATCTGTCAATTGTGTCATGTCAAAAGTTGGTAATCATGTTGGCATTGTCAAGAGATGATCAGTGGTTGGTGTTGTATGCAATGATGTGCAAGTGGGAGTGAATGAGAAATGCCTATCACAAACTAGACTCACTTTACTCTTCGTAGCTAGACCCAACGACACACCAAACTGACCACGACGTATCCTGCATGGTTAGAGTGAGAAACATGTCAACGGCCATCGGTGCATCAACAGTGCAATACATCTAGTGCAGACTGAACTGACACCCACTCAAACCACGACGACGTGGTTGGTTCTTCAAAGGGGCACCCTTCCGGAACCGCGGGGTGGCTATGGCCAGTCAGGATTCCCAATGTACCCCAACACCACATGCTATGGACTCTATACAGGTCACTGGAAGTTCACGACATCCTATGTTATGTATGGCAACGACAAAAGTGGTACACATATGGTATGGATGTGTGCATGGATCGAGTCGCCAAAGATAGGCTGGGTCATCAAATTTGTCAATTGGGTCATGTCAAAAGTTGGTAATCATGTTGGCATTGTCAAGAGATGATTAGTGGTTGGTGTTGTATGCAATGATGTACCACCTCCATCTCCACCTTCACTACCTTCCACCTCCACTTGTCATATGCCATGACNTCGTTGCCGTTGCCGTTGTTGTCGCTGTCGTCGACGCTGTCGCTGTTGTCATCACACAAAAACACACGCACGTACACGCGTGCACACACACACACACACACACACACACACACACATGGCATCGCATCACATCACATAATCATGTCACTTGCTCTATTGACAATGTCGATGTTGATGATGTCGATGTCAATGTCAACCTCAATGTTGATGCCGATGTCGCTGTCGCTGTCACTGTCGATGTCCTTGTTGCTGTCGCTATCACTATTGGCTTCGGCGTCGGCGTCGGCGTCGCTGTCGCTGTCGCTGTCCCTGTCCCTGTCCCTGTCGCTGTCGGTGTCGCTGTCGCTGCTGCTGCCGCTGCCGCTGCTGCTGCCACTGCCACTGTCACTCTCACTGTCACCGTCACTGTCACTGTCACTGTCACTACCACTGCCACTTCCACTGTCACTGTCACTGTCACTGTCACTGTCACAGTGCATCACAGAACACCACACCATATCACAACACGTCACATCACATCACATAAATCGCATTGCATCGCAGTGCATCACATTCATAACATCGAATTGCATTGCATCACATCACATCGCATTGCGTCACATCACATCACATCCTATCACATCACATAATGTCGTCTGCTCTATCGTTGATGTCGATGTCGATGTCGATGTCAACGTTAATGTCAATGTCGATGTCAATGTCAACTTTGATGTTGACTCTGATGTCGATGTCAATAT
>SZWC01006610.1:42961-56798 GCA_023375785.1 Penium margaritaceum
GATATCACAATTATCCTCGGGACACACGTCTCCTTCATCCACAAATTCTTCCTCTTTCTCATTGCATTCCATATGTTCTTCGATATGTGTCTTCACCTTCTTGTAGTTGTACTTTGACAAGAGATCCGCCAAACACACGTTTTCGAACTCGACCGGTCGTCTCTCATATTGAGAGACTGCAGCGTACGGTATGAACACATCTTCAGACGATGGGTCCAACTTGTCCAAATCTTTCTTTGTCTTCACCAACAACAGCCTTTTTTCACGAGGGCTAGTGTTGATGAACACAAATGACCGACTTGAGAAATGTAAGGGCATTCCTGTCATCAAAGTTACGGCTTCTTGCGCACTCACCTCCTGATCGTGGATAAGGGTATTGCCAACTTTCCTGATTAGCGATTGAACGTTGTCAGTGCACTCCTGTTTCCGCAATGTCTCCATCGCAGCTTTCAATGTGCGACTCATAATCCTATTCCCTTTACACATGTATGACACAATATATGATGCCACAGCATATGGATGAATGCACATTTGTATGTCCATGTTTGCCTGCCACAACTTTAGGACAGTGGGATTGAAGGGATTCACATTCTGATGCATCGGCATGTGCTTGTACATAAGAGTTACTCTCTTCAAAGAAGAACGTACAACTCGTATGTACTCAACTCCCGACAATTCACACAACACCAAAAAGTCCTCAAACTCGATGTCCGTGGTGATCGTCTTCAGCGTGGCTACCATTTCTGCATACTTTGCCTTGTAGTGGGTCCGTTCCGCAGAAGACGTAGACTCATCAAGGGGAAGTGAATTAGTCGAGGAAGGGAAAGGTGGTTTTGGAAAGCCAAAAGCACACGTTCTCAGCCCTTTTTGTTTGCAACAACGCCAAGTACAGTTATGAGCCTGCAATCCTTGTAAGTCGGCAGGCAACTCGTCAATGTTTGTGGACACATACTTTTCTACAAACTGTATCACTTCATCACACCCGTCTTCCTCCACATCTGGAGCGTCTTTCACCCACAACAACACGTGACAATGTGGACTGCCACGATGCTGAAACTCTACAACACCAAAATAGTCCTCAACAAACCCAAGAGGACCAACCGCAGTTGCTACAACATTCTTGAAAAAACTTCGACGACGATGATGAAAACATCGTGATGGTGTAACTGGATCATCTGCAACGAGTTTGGTTCGTTGTTGAAAAGAAAGTCTATCGATGGCATCCTTGGTCAGACCATTACCACCGATCTTAGACAAGAGACCAAGCAGCTCTGGCCATCGACTGTCTGCCATGCTGAGAGAAAAGAAGAACGTAGGATTTTTCTTCTTCTGTCTCAATAATGCAAACAAGTCCTTCTTGTTATCATCCCAATAGGCAATCGTGCCCCGCATTCGCTTGAACTCATTGAAAATCAAGTTGTTCTCCAACAACTGTGCTCTACTGTCCTCATTCCGAAGATCACCAACTCTGATTTTCTTGTGCATCATCTGTCTTGCACGGAGAGACATGATATCTCGAACTGTCAGCATCTGACAAACATAAAACTTGAAAAAAAAATTATCAACGCGAGATGCAAACCTTCTGTCACGGTGAAACAACTCCCACTTTACAACCTTCCTGTATGGTACCGAACAGTGCGCTTTCGGTCCACTGAAATTCAAGACAATATGTCCACGCCTTCTCATCCCCCCAAACAGGGATGGAAAACATAATTCCTCGATATCATTCCGGAACAGGATGTGAGTTGGTGTTTTGCCCTCACATGGAGCTGTAATGACATGACCCTCTGACAAGTGCTGAAACACAGCATGCCTGAAGCACATTGTCTGCTCAATGTGCCCATCCTCAAAAACTGAGAAGCACTCGTCTATGTTCTCCATAGAAGAAGACCCGTCAGGCTTCATCTTCTCTATTTCGACTTCACGTTGGACAAGCTGTCCCAATTCCGTAACAAGGCCATCAACCTGAGCATTGGACAACGTGATTCCTAACTCGGCATACATAGGAGATTTCTCAATCAACCACTGTAATGCTCTCACGACTACAGCAGGACGAACACTGTCAGACCACATACTGCTGTGATAAGACATCTTCCGTTTGAATGCAACCCATATCGTCTCTGACATGGACAAACAACGTGGCAACTCAGTCATCATTTCAAGGACATCCAATGCTACAGTGGTCACACCTCCCGGTAAACCTCTTTGACGTCTGTGATTCAGCAAAACAATATTCATAAACGGAACAAATGGACAAACCAATCGTTCTTCCAAGGGCGTAAGACATGAAAGCTCTGGGGGAATGTCGTGCATGCCAAATGTGCGGACATCAGCAAATGAAGCCACCACACCATGTTTGAATGCTTGAAAACAACCCATGCATAACAATTGATCGGCGGTATGTCCACACTTCATCATTGACAAAAAACATAGCATGTTGCACATGGAACAAGGAGTTGTCGGGCCATCCAGAATTTCTTCCAAATAGACCTCAACATTTGATTTCCGCCCCACCGTTTTCACCACACTACTTGCACACTTCTTCACCAGTTTGTGGAAGACATCATTCACAATCACCTCACCATCACAAACAAACAAATGACGAAACGCAGCAAAGTTTGACCGCTGACGAAACATGACTCCCTCCTCTTGAAACAACAAGTACTCGCGGACGACCGCTGCAGACACTTTGCTGAAAAACCCATACTGTGCACGTTGACCAACTTGACAGCGGTATTCATGTCACGCTTTGAGCGTGTCTCATACACCCCGACAAGTTTTGATGGCAAGGCATCAGCACACGAACTATACCTTCTCTGAACCTCCTCTTCAATCTCACAGAACATATGCTCACCGGTCGTGTTCCGACAACGTTTATGCATTTGCTCACCTTCCACCGCAATACAATCTACACCAGAAGAGCCAGTCAGAGGACCTTTGACCCCCATTCGTGCAAGTGACTGATTCTCATCCATGACTTGACTCAGCAGAGTTGAGAAACGACCACGACTAACGCTTTGCACCATGTTACTACAACCAGGAGCACTTGCTGCAACACATGGTGAACCCAACCCAGGACCCTCTTTCTTCATACCCTTGCCCTGTACATCATCGCCACTGCCTCTTGTGTCCAAGGAAATGACATCAGAATTACCATCACAGGACGATTCGTTCACCTGATGAAACTCCCTCCGCAAAAAAGATTGAGGTCTGACAGATCCACCATACAACGTTCCCCCAAAACTGTCGTGCAACACGTCAAAGTGAACTCCCGAATACTTCAAATGACCACAAGGTGCAAAAATGCCACTACAAAAGAAAACCCTGTGAAAGATGGAACAGTCTGTGCCCCACACAAANTGTTACTACAACCAGGAGCACTTGCTGCAACACATGGTGAACCCAACCCAGGACCCTCTTTCTTCATACCCTTGCCCTGTACATCATCGCCACTGCCTCTTGTGTCCAAGGCAATGACATCAGAATTACCATCACAGGACGATTCGTTCACCTGATGAAACTCCCTCCGCAAAAAAGATTGAGGTCTGACAGATCCACCATACAACGTTCCCCCAAAACTGTCGTGCAACACGTCAAAGTGAACTCCCGAATACTTCAAATGACCACAAGGTGCAAAAATGCCACTACAAAAGAAAACCCTGTGAAAGATGGAACAGTCTGTGCCCCACACAAAGAATGTACGGCCGAACAAGAGAGCTGCGACCATCAGCTCTCCAAAAGAACCCCAGGTACCAACAGTACACATGTAATTACCATACGCCAAAGTAGATTGAAATACACGACCATGACAATTTTCTAAAGAATCGTGAAAAGCTTCAAAATTGGTACAGACATAGGAAGTAAGAGCCATCCTAATGTCGACATGCTTACATTCATCGTCATGAATTATGGTGACTAGAGCGCGGAACAAACAATTGCCATCTCCTACAATGTTGCGTACTTCCATGACCCAAGGCAGAGAAAACCGATCGGACCGCAAAGCAGACATTGACAATGGCTCCAGAAGCCAATGCACACCATGTGCAATCGAACACATGTGCGTTCGTCCGCTTCGCACAATTTCAGAGCAATCTGCGTCTGAATCCTCCAAAAAAAGTTGCGGAAAAAGCAAGCAGGAACACTGATGAACAGATGAAGGCAAAAACTCTTTACACACCAGAGGAGACGACACCGCTCTGTACACAACACCTGGACCTGACTCCCATGGCAAAAGGGCATCAAAGTGGCAGTCACCACACAACACATGAAACAACGCTGTGTTCAAATGTTGCACCCCTGCAACAAACATCAGCGTGCTTTCGTTACACCATATAAAAACGCAGCATTGTTCCATCTCTCAGAACAGCAAAATCTCAGTGACGCCACCCCACAGACCACATTGTTCAATGTAACGCTTGTACGAGCTGTTGGTCGTGAAGGCAACCCCATGTGATGGCCTGCATGTACGTTCCACGAGACTGAAATTCTCACATCCAAAAGTAGCAATTCTTACCCGCACTTCCATGTGCATCCGTTCTGAACCAAACAGTTTCACCGCAAAACACCGGAACAAAGAATTCCCATCCATACCACACACCACCCTCGTCAACCTGCATGAGCTTCTCTCACCTTCCCATCCCGGAGGCACAGTTATAACTTGACCAGTCCCAAGAACAGCTCCAGCGGCCATGATGATGAACCCAGCGCCAATGTTCACAGGTGCTCCTGCACACATTATCACAACGCAACATGTGTCAGAATGCACCTTGCAGGCAACACCATGCAATAGCCAAGAGAGCAACCAAATTTACCACATTTACCGTGCGCTGAGATCCAGCGGGTAGCCGTTAGTGCCGTCCAATTCACACCAATCTGACCCAAAGCCCTCTCCTGCACATCACAATGCACTTGTCACGCGAAGAATATGACACACTGGCCATACATACCCAGCAGTACATAATGCAAGTCACCATCCATCAACACGTACTCACCACGACGGTGGAGCTTGATGAAACCACGACAACCCGACGCCACACAAGAGTGGAGCTGCAGAACACACACGGTCGACGACAGTCGTCACCGGGCCCATCCCCAACCTGGATCGAACGCACGACCGGAAGAGCCGGTGACTACAGCACATAACCTAACCGGTCCGCTCGTAACCTTCCAACTCGTCATCACTCGTAAAACCTACGCCACTAAGACACCCAACAAAAGACATCCATACTTCAACCGAACGTGAACACAACAAGAGTAACATTTCTCAAATCAAAAGACAACATCACCACTTCCGACCTCAAATACGATAACAACCGACCATACCACTAATACTCAACAATTAATCGTATCTCTTTTCACGAAGGTACACGAATCATCAGTCATCATTTACGTTTTGTACGATCCACAAACAATCGCGACTACAACAAAACACAAACAAGGATCCAATGTTGCACTAAGGTGCACAGGGTTACGTAGTAACCTTTGCAAATTTGGCTATAAGCGAAACCAAAAGAGTTTCGAAGAAAAAAGTAGGGAAAAACAGAATGTAAACAATCCAGTTTATCTGAACTCTATGTCTAATGTCTTTGTTCCGTTTGATGTAATCAATATGCTTGTATTCTTCGCAAACTCCATTCAAATGTGACCTCTGGAAAAGATTTTATGGAATCACATGTGCAAATCAACGTTTTAAAATCAATATTCGTTCAAAATTCCTGGAATTAAACCGTTTTCACAAATGAATTTGTTCCATGGACTACATACTACACATTTATTCTATCCATACATGTGTCCACGTCTTTGTACATATACATGCATTCATCTATGAATCTGAAAAAAATAATATTAGAGTCATTTGCATTGTATCTATTCATTCTATGTAGTATTTTCTTCACATTCACATGATCCAACCATCTAAGGACAATGATTTGTTGTGATTGCGTGTGTGACAAAAAAACATTTGAAAGAAGGTGAATACTTCATCATAGATTATTTTGTATATGAGATCATGTTTTCAAAATATTTCTTCTTTCTTAAGCACACCGATTCAACAATTTTGTTTTGGTGTAGTGTGACTCGGAGCCAAGCATGAAGGCTCAGCTGTCTTGGAGCGTGTAGCAGCTCCTTCCTCTCGCGTCCGGAGAGTGATGTGGTCAAGTGAGCTCGTCTCGTTGACCAGTCCGGAGCGTGTGAGAGAAGCGAAGCTAGTACGTCTTTAAAATTCGACCCTGTCGAATATTCTTGTGTTGTTTCGTATGTCGTACTTGGGAAACAAATTACCGTTCACAGATTGCATGTTGGCGGACGTCCCCAAAACAGGTCCACGAACCAATAACAGTAGATTACTACGTAACCCAAAAATAGGTTAACTCACCATAGTATAGAACCGCAACAAAACGTATACCATTTTCATTCTCATTCACGTTAACAATGACAGCCACAAGAATAAATCATTTACGTTCCTCGCAAGTCCACAGCACTAAAAGACATAAACGTATATAACTATGTACAGTGACACGTCACGTACATACTATCGCAATGACGTCACTTTCATCAACAATCCTCTCTTCGCTCAAAGCGTGTACAATACACGTCCATAAAATCGGTAAACGTGTAACACATAATAGACATGAAATCCAACTTCTACAACAGTGTACACAACGGCCGCGGCTAGATGGGCATGACAAAATGTTTTCTTGACCCTCCTTCTCACTTCGAGTTGAGCTTCGTCGAATGTCATGAAAAAAGGCAATTCAACGCGCAATATGGAAATTGTCATTGGTTTGCTAAAACAGTGCTTAGTATTATCTGCGACAAACTAGATTTCCCCACCCACGTGCGATGAGAAAACAGACGAAAACTGGATGGTGACCTCCAGGGGGAGGATAATATTTCATGCTCATCCAGCCGCGGTCAACGTCATGCAAACACTGTACATGACACAACTCCAACCTTTGCAAAATACACGTATACAGCACATCTATCGCGCAATTCGATAATGTCATGAACAACATGCATATCGCAACAGTTGACAAACACAGAGTACTATGACGCCACGTCACATCGAATTCGACCACCCTTGGTAACTGCTAAGTTCAACCTAAAACCACCTCCTTGCTCGAAACGGATCCAATTACAAGGCCACCAACATACATAGGGTTCTTCCAATCACGAACTGTGGAAACCACAACCAAAATGAATCACATAATACCATCAATTGCGCACCAACGTGTCCGCTGCCCGTAACCGCCGCACCAACCGCCCTTGAGTCCACAAAAAGGAAAAACAACTTTCGGAAAACGAACCCCATAACTCAAGATCAAACCTCCCATAGTGTCGATAATACGCGGAACTCCACTGTCAACCGCTCGCACGGTGTCCACCTCTCCACTCCGTCATCTATCAATCCAAATGTCTGTCCTCTCTAACGATAACCCAACCACACGCGTACATACGCGGACATCAAGCACCGGACAGCATGAAGTACAAGATACGGAAAAACCACCGGACACAGCCATCCCTTTTCTTCCTGAAGTTCCACTATCCTCTCCAGTCGAACTCAGGGTCGTCGAGCAACCTCACCACCAACAGCACCTTCCACGCTCACACTGCAGCAGGACTAGGGCGGAACAACAATCAGCAACCATGGCAGCCACCAGGCTCCCACTGCCCACTGCACCACACGACCCCGACCTCTTGCTCATGGACGAGGAGGGTTTTGCCGAGGAGGTCGACCTCTGGGACAGCCGCATAGCGGCTTACCTCGCGGACGAAGTCGCAAATCCGGACGTACCGCCAGCAACGCGTGCTAGACCATACAAGGAGGTGATGTAACACGTCATACCATCGCACAGTCACCCCTAACATATCCGTATCCATGAAAGTGCGCTCACACGAAACCCAATCGCACCCAACAGCGCTCCGTATCCTGTTACTCCTTGCTCAACTTCTCAGTTCACAACTGCAGATAATTGCCGCTGACTGGGACACCACCCAAGAAGACGTGGCACCATGGTCAGTCATCTTGCGCGCTAGTGCAATCTACTACCTCTCTATAGTCAAGTATGCCTCCAGCATGACACCCAACGCAGCGTCCCTGAGCGGACAAGACGACGGGGACTGGTTCACCAAGACGGCGTTTGGTCTACCCGTCAACTTTTGCTCAGAAACTTCATTTCTGTGGCTTGTCGCAAACCCCATGCTCATAGACCTCAAGTGCAGACAGTTGGCTGAACGTTCACCAACGCCAGAGTGGTCATACTGTTTGTTTGATTCTGACGTCCTCCGTCATGTGTACAGGTAGACACACAAGTAGCACAGTTGTCCAGAAAAATCTGTTTGTATCATATGCCACTTTTTCCATTCATGTATCCACTCTTTAATGATCTTTCCTTTTTGCTTAAATCTCTCACTCTCTGGTCTTCTGCATACCTCCATGTACATCGCTGTTTTTTTCAGAACAGCAACTGAACACGATACCGCCAACCAGACACCCAAGGACACCACCAGCACTACTTCACTTGGTGCTTCCGCCATCTACTACAACTGCTGCATGAAGTACAGCAAGATCACAACAGTACCAGGCAGACACCTTAACGGCTATGCCTATCCTTACTGGTACCTCTCAGCAACCGAGGTGTCAAGTACTGGCTTTTGTGGGGACACTAGCTTTCTCTGGTTAGTGGCAGGTCCAACATTGGCTGCCCTCAAGGCTAGAAAAGTAGCAAATCGAAACAGAAACCCAGCATGGATAAACATGCTGAGACAACAGGAACTCTGGACTGCCATGTACAACCACATTGCAAGCTTTGACAATCTGAACTGATACGTTCTTGTACTCGTCCCTTTATCACTCTGCCTCGGACACACACATCAATAAAAAGAGACACATCGTCTCCTTGCCAACATTGCCATGTACCGATTATTTTCAAGTGTGGCATGCAGCAACCTAAAACGACTCCCAATAATGTTGCAAGCTTCACATGCCTGACATAACAAGTTGTGTGTAAACAAACCAAGAAATCAACACACCGTACACCGTACCAAGTACCGCACCTTCATGTACATAATCCACACATTCAGCATGTCATCCGATGTAGTCCACGTTATACTCCTAATCTCCATGCGCTCCAGTCCACAGAGCAACAATTGAAACACTAGCACAAATTCACTTGCACTACACTCTAAGGACCACGCACCCATCCACCCCACTCACGTGTCCACATCCAAATCCACATGCACATCCACGCCCACATTTTGCACCATATCATTACGACCACAACTACATATTCACCACAATACTCATACAATGTACTTCCATGACAATGTCCATCACTACTTCACGAAAAAAGACACAAAACTATGTAACCCGTTGCACTTTCGCGCAAACTTGTTTTTTTTTCCTTTCGCTCTGCACACTGTTGCTGCTGCTGCTGCTGCTGCGGCTGCTGCTGCTGCAGCTGCTGCTGCTGCTGCTGCTACTGCTGCTAAAGCTGCTGCTGCTGCTTCTGCTACTGCTACGTCGCTGCTAGCTGCTGCACGCTGCTGCTTCTGCTCGCTACTGCTGCTCGCTGCTGCAACGGCTGTAAGCTGCTGCTGCGTCGCTGCTGCTCGTGCACGCTGCCAACGCGTGCTGCTACTGCTGCTGCTGCTGCTGCAACTGCTTCTCACCGCCCCTGTGGCGTTCACGTGCAGTCGCTTCGCGCTCCCTCACGCTGCTGCCGTCGTGGCACCACGTGGCGCGTTCTCTTAGCGTTCCGCCCACTGCTGCTGCTTCTACTGCTCACACGCCCCCCTCGCTCTGATACCAAAGTGGAAAATAATTTTAGGGCATGCAGGCCCATGCAAGCACGAACATGAGCTCTGTGTGTGAGTGCGATGCAAGACGGCAAGAATTTGGCTAAGTCTGGAACGTTGAATATAAAGAACAAGGAGAATTTACAAATGAGCCCCTAGCGGGCTTATATAGGGGCGCCGGCAGCTAACCGCACCGGGCCCCGTCACCCCTGCTGAACCCAAATGAGTCAACAGGGAGAACACACTGCATACACCACGAGAGTAACAAAGGTGGTCTCCTCGAGGCACCGGAACAACTGTCCGAGTGCCCGGGTCTCGACCACCGAGAAAACATGAGCAGAGCCAAAACATCTCGGAATCAACGTCCAGACATCACAGACGGCTTTCCGAACATCGGAAGCCCCACAATAGCCATCGGGTCTCCTCGTCGCACCGGTACAGTCAACCGGGTGCGCGGGTCTGAACCCACCAAGAAAACTCTCCTACCTCCTGACAAGCCCACATGGTTGCCGGAACGCATCGACCGCGTCTCGCCGGCGCTGTCGTAGGTGCTGGAGAAGTCTCGGTGCAGTCCAGAGGCCCATCGTGTCGTCACGCCCTCCTCTGCCATATACCCCGAATGTGGGTATATCGGTAAACTAGTAGTGTCGGTCGTGACGGGTGGAAGCCACACAAACCAACACCCCCCTATGGATCAGCAACCGGGAAATGCAGCTCCCCCAGAAAACTCAAGGCTAACATCTCCCGCGTCAGCGATGGAGAATCAAGTCATGACCATGCATGTGCTAGCAGGCACTCTTGGGTGAAGAAGGTGTGTCATTTCGCCAGGGACGCCCATCATGGTAGGCTCGCTTGACGTCTTCCAGGTGAGGTCATGTCAGTTAATCTGTACATGTGTGTGTACATGTGTGCATAGAGGAGCAGACAAGAGGGCATAGAGATGTGAGTGGCCAACGAACTTCAACATGACTAGGCGTCAGTGCCTGGTCAGACGGTGACGACAGTCAGGTCGTACACACGACGGCAAGAGTTTGGCTAGGAGACACAAGGCAAAATGTCAGAATGCTTCAATAGCATTTGCAGAGAGGAATGACAAATGATAGGTCCATGGCATAAGAACATGCCGCGATGCACGGCAAGTGTTGCACGCAGCAGTGCAAGGTCTGTCCCAAAATCGGCCCAAAACCATTGTTTTGGCCGTAACTCAGCGTAGACAAGTCAGAATGCTACGTCGTTTGAACCTAAAAGTGCAGAATCACAAGCCGGACGTTGTGATTGATTCCATGCATGCATCCAGCATCAAGCGGTGGACACACAATGCAAAAACATGCAAATCGGGCCCACGACCAGTCCACCCATAAACTCCTACGTGCTGCAAAAAAACTGCAAAAGGTCCCAGACAACGTCCAAGACTTTGGGGTGGTCGTCGGTCAGCTCCAAACTGGTAGTCCACCACCAGATGACACACTAGTGCTACATGGGTCCACATCAGGGATCTGCACGGGCATGGACGTGGCCGAGTGGTCACAGTATACTGTACAAGTCGACATTAACGTCACAAATCACAACACATCCAAGTATCTCGCATTCTGCCACATCCATCATAACCTGGCCGGAATGACGGATGTCATTGTCTTTTCTGTCAGCGCTTTCACTGCACGTACCAAGGGGGTTAAAGCAAGCACGTCACTTCATCCCACCCAACCGTCTCTTTCCTGCACAAGATGGGTGGAGGCCCTTCTGGGAAACATAGGCCTCAATGCATTGCGCGTTCATTGAGCTGCAAGCCAAGCACCTCTGTGCATGTCGTGTGTGCAAGCTATTTGCATGCCATGCACATTCTGTGCATGCTTCATGCATGCTACATGCATGCCATGTGCATGTTATGTGCATACAGAATGTTGATCATAGCAAATGTCAAGCATGTCCACCATCAGCCAGTTGAGCAGCTCCTTTTGTGTACTGAGTCTGTGTGTTGATGACGTGATGGTGCTTGACATTTGACCGGAACATTCATGGTGATGGCTTTGGTGATGGTGATGGTGATGGTGATGGTGGTGGTGATGGTGATGGTGATGGTGATGGTAATTGTGATGGTAGTTGTTTTGGTGATTGTGATCCTGAACATGATAATGATGGTGATGGGAATTCGCCTTGAAAAGTCTTCTTCTCGAGATGCTTAGTAAAAACACTAACAAGCACAGATGGAGGATTCAAAATCTGTTCAAAAAGCGTTCAAAATCCGTTTAAAAAGCGTTCAAAATCCATTCACAAAGAGGCTCTTCACTTGATGGAGGCGAGACCGTCGTTCTGGGCGCTTGCCATCGTCACCACCTGCCAGCCTGGGCCAGCCGGTGGCAGCACTTTTGGTTCAGCGTGCGAGGCATCGCCGTCTGCTGCCGCCGCCTGCGGCGCCAACTGCGTGTCGCCTGTCTTCTTCCCCTGTGACTCGCGCTGCTGCTGCCGCACGAGGTCGGAGCGGTCCAGCAACAGCTCGAGGTTTTCTTCGCTGATCTCTGAGCTCTGCACCATCTCGTCGTGCGCCGACTGCTGCGGCCGAAGCAGCGCCAGAACCTCCGCCTCCTGCGATGCGATGTGATGTGGCATGTTGCATGACATGGGCACAGTGGGTGGGTGGGGCAGCAGCTGAGAGGTACAGGTATCCCCTGAATTCCTCCCTCTCCTCCCCATGCAATCCCCAGCAGAGCTGCCAAAGCCACCTGACACTGCGAGAGAACAGGTTGCCTAGAAGGGCCACAGTGGGTGACAACCTCTGCCTCAAGGCCTTTCCTTTTCTTTCTTGAAAGCAGTCTGGGTCGGATTTCCTGCCTGGTGGGCAAAATCTACCATCAATAACAGGATTCCCCCCTCTACCTCCTCTCTCCTCCAAGAAGGCCTCCCAGACCTACACCTCTCAGGCCCTCCTGCCTTCCGATTCTCTTCCAGCCTTCCTTTCCTGGACTACTTCGCCCCCTCTTCCCTCCATCACCACACACTCTTCCTCAATCCCCATCCCTCTCTCCCCACATTCTCGCCTCTCCCCCGTCTTTCGTGCTAGACGTCCTTTCGCCAACAGCAGCGAACTGTCCGATGGCTTGCAAATGCACTCACATCCACTTTGGCGGGTTTGGCCTGCGAGGGGCGTTCCTGCAGAAATTGACCCTTCTCAATCACGAGATGCTCCAGGTTCAGCTTGCGCGTCGCCACCTCCATCATACGACACTGCACAACACACGTCCACATGCCAAAGCATGGCATGGCACGGCATGGCGTGGAATGGCATAGGATTGAATGCACACAAGCAAACATTGCAACACATCACCATGCACCACCAGGCAAACTCAAAGCCAGTGAGGTGAAAGGGGGAAGGGACAGAGCGGGGGTGTGGAAAAGGGACAGGATAGGTGGGACAGGAAGGAAGAGGGAAAGAGATTGGAAGAAGTGAAATGGCTTGCAGAGGGTTGGTTGGATCGGACGGGACAGGGCACACGAATGACACAGCTCACAACTGCACACGGGGCTGTGTCCCAACCCAATGCCCAACTGCAGACGTTTTGTGCGTACAACAAGAGCACAAACATGCACTAACTGGTTGCCAGTGGCCTTGCCACCTATCATGAGAGCAGAGAAATCCTTCTCCCTCCTCTCTACCTGAGAGAGGAAAAAGTCTTTACTCTCCGAATGTGGGTGGCAATCAGTAGACTAGAAGGCAAGGTCACGCTCGACATTGCAATCCAACGGTCCTGGCAAACAAGCCCGCAAACAAACTGACAAGCAAGCAGAGTTGCGGACGAAGCCAAGGACCCTCAGTGTGGGAGACCCCTTGTACCTGAGCGACTTTTGGCTCACCTCCACAGAGTGGGCGGTGATGAGTCGGTACACGTGCACCGGCCGTGTCTGCCCTATCCGATGGCATCTGTCCATGGCTTGCATGTCCATGTGCGGGTTCTGCAGCGCATCGCAGCATCGGAAACACCACCACCCAGCAGCAGCGACAGCAGCAGCACCATGAGGAGGAGGAGGAGGAGGAGGAGGAGGAGGA
>SZWC01006610.1:94021-108530 GCA_023375785.1 Penium margaritaceum
GAAATTAGCAAGCAACTAGGCACAATTGGGGTGCAAGAAGGATGCAGAAATAGCAAAACTAGGATACGAACAGGGTCCAAGTAGGACTCAACTAGGATGCAACTAGGGCACAAGAAGGGCGCAACTAGGGTGAAACTAGGGTGACATAAGGGTGTAACCGGGGCATAACTAGGGCGCAAGAAGGACACAACTAGGACGAAACTAGGTCGTTACTAGGGTACAACTATGGCGGAATTAGGAAACAAGAAGGGCACAACTAGGACTCAACCAACGCGTAACTAGGACATAACTAGGGTGCAACTAGAGCATGAATGTGTTGAACGAGGATGCAACGAGGATGCAACTTGTGCACTGGACGGGTGCAACAAGGGCGCAACTAGGACACAACTAGAGCGCAAGAAGCGCGCAACTAAGGTGGAACTAAGGCATAGCCAGGAGGCGAAGAAAGGATTCAACTGGGGCTCAACTAGGATGCAACTGGGGCATAGTTAGGGCTCAACTAGGGTGTGACTATGGTGAACTAGTGCGCAACTAGGGTAAACTATTGTGCAAGAAGGGTGCAACTAGGGTGCAACGAGGGCACAACTATCGCACAACTAGGGCGCAAAAAGGACTTAGCTAGGAAACTACTAGGTTGTGACTAGGACACAAGTAGGATGCAACTAGTGCGTAACTAGGGCGGAAGAAGGGTGCAACTGGGGTGTAGTTAGAATAGACTAGGGTACAACAATAGTGCAACTAGGGTGCAAGAAAGGTGGAACTAGGACGCAACTAGTGTGTAACTAGGGGGAAACTAGGATGGATGAAAGGTGAAACTAGGGTACAACAAGTGCCAATGCTGCACGCGAGGCGTGCGCAGGGTTACGAAGTGCATTCATCTAAGGATTTTCTTTGAAGTAAATAGTGTGTGGGATTGCGTAAGTCTTTGTTTAAGAACACGAATGTGCATTCCCCCAATTTACTAGTGGATACATTAGGAAATTCCTTGCTAACGTGTTGAGCCAAAATGCATTGAATGACATGTCCGCAAAGTTTTTAACGTGCTACATGAAAATGATTTCATGATGTAAACAATCACATAGCACTTTCAAAGTTCTAGATTATGTGTTCATAATTGAAGCTAAAATTTTCCAAGTGTAAAAGAAGTTGTGACCCAGATTGGAGAAGAAAACACGGCACGTGACACTGCTAAATTTCATGTACAAATTCATATGACAACGTTGTATTCAAAACAATGCAAACGACGATGTCAAAGGGAAAAATTCATGAGATGTCCAAAAAATTCGTTGCGTGCCATAAGTGGATCACAAGCCCCATGCTTCTAAGGTTTGTGATACCTCCGGTGGACATTCATTCTAATTTGTGTGGGGTTTGAGACTACACGATCATTGAAAGGAACATAGTCGGCCTGAAATAGTCGGGCGCAGCTAGGAAAAGAACTTGGGCGTTAAGTATGTGTTGGGTTCTTCACTGGGTTTCATTGTTAATCTTGTCGTTTTGACACTCAAACTCTGCAAGCTCGTCCCTTTTTTTCCCTAGGAATGTCCGATTTCAGAGTACTCACACGAGAGGGGCTTCGGCCAATCGATGGCCAACAATGAAAGTCGCTCAAAGCATCCTACCCTAGTCGCGGATGCGACGGGGTCACTGTATGCATGATTTGAGGGGGTCCTAGCGCATCGACGGTCAGCGTCAGAAGTCGTTGATGGCAAGAAACGGATGCCGTTGATGCGTTAGGGCCCACACACCCATGAAACGATTGTGTCGAAGAAAAATAGTCGCGTTCGCTGCCTTCAACTAGTGTCTTTCGTCGTTGAGAGTCGATTGGCCGGATGTGCCAGTGCACATTATTTCATACTTTGTCTTTGGCACATGTCGCAATTCAGCATTGAAAACGGGGTGGTCAGATGGTTATTCTTCCGCATGGTGGGGGGCTTGTTGCTTTTCTTCCAGATGGTGGGAAATGGTGTGTTTTCTTCTTCATGGTGGGGATATCACAAGCAAACACATGAAGTTTGTAGGGTATCTTGGCTGTTTCACCCCTTTTGCTATGGTATGCTACATTGATATCAATTTTGTCCACTCATAATACTTCATACATGAGACCTTAAGACTTAGAAGAACATCTCTTGCAACATTGTACCTGTAGTCTTTGAAGCAGTGAAGAGTCGAGCCAATGACACATGTAGGGATGACAAGACAATGCATTTCTCTAGCAACTTGCAAACAAGGTCCCAATGGGTGGCAAGCAAGTGTAATTGCCCATCC
This sequence comes from Penium margaritaceum, assembly GCA_023375785.1. Taxonomy (NCBI): domain Eukaryota; kingdom Viridiplantae; phylum Streptophyta; class Zygnematophyceae; order Desmidiales; family Peniaceae; genus Penium; species Penium margaritaceum. The sequence goes on from SZWC01006610.1 coordinate 96,290, forward strand.
CCTCCTCAGCTAGGTCCAGTTTTTATCACCCTCTTCAAGACCGTTGCTCCTCTTCCTCTTGTTATGACCACCTATGCTTGTGAAAGAGATCATCATCAACATTGTCATCCATCTTACTGTGATCTTCTTTGCCTTCTTCTTCCTCATTCTGTATGCTACGTAGCAACTTTGCTCCTCCATCCTCTGCCGCTCCCTTGCTCTGATCCTCCTCATACATTGCGAGGTCATCAACCGCCAAGTGGTGAAATATTGCATTCTTATTCATGGCCTGTGAGGATATCATTGTCTTGCATTGCTTCCTCAGTTCTTTTGGTTTAGAAGGTGACTCACAATGTTCTTGTGTCATGGCCTGGAATGGATGGAAAAGAGACTCATTAGGAGGGTTACATTTGGTATGTGATTTTGACATTCATCACTAGTAAGTAATCTTCGTGAAGGGGACAAAAGACTTTCACTTGTTGTGTCATCTCTGAATGTTGGAGAACTTGCTGATGTTGTATCATTGTGCAAGCCATCAATTCAAAAAAAATGAACATCTACAGTGTTATGAGACTCTGATAGGTAAAGCGACTAAATCTTAGGCATGCATGCTCACGTACAAAAGAGTACATACAACCATAAATGCATGACATTATCAACAAACTTCTGCATGAACATTTATGCCATACCAATGCCGTATTATCCCCTAGTTTTACACCCCTTTATGAAGGTGTTCCTTTCTATTACACTATTTTGGAATGGTGGTGAAGCAGACAATATCATGCCAATTCGAGTGGAGCACGTTAGAATCTTCGCCGTGGCTGCTTTTTCCACCTTAAAAAATTGTGCTTTGGTGTGCGAACACGTTCACCACGGCAGACAACGACCTTAAAAACGATGCTGGCAATTGACCGACCATATCGTCGAACTTCTTGAACCTATATACCGGGCCTTTTTCCCCTCCTTTGAACCCAAATTGCAGCTACTTTTCAACCATTGTGGAACAAGAAAAAGATTGTTTTCTTGTAAATTTATTGTTTTTTTAAGTGCTAAAAAATTAGGCACCAATTCTTTTTTTGGTACACTTGCCGCATACCCACTGTCCTCGCAACTAAAGGACGTCATACCTAGACTTCACACAAAAAGAATGGGAGGGCCACTTTGGCAGGAAAATACGTATAACGTCCACGAAATGTACATAATGCTTTTGAGGGCCACTGTTTAAAACAAATACTTTGGATGTCCACCGCGCCAAAAAATCATATGGGGGCGCTTCAAGAATAGTGGGTGCAGCGTGAATTTGTTTCCAACAGTGGGTGCTGCATGCATGATTTGAGGCGCTTCGAGAAAAGTGGGTACAACACGCATCTTTTGTGTAAAGTGAGTACCGTGTAAAAAAAGTGCGAGAAATGGCCAGGAGAAAATTTGGAAGCCCAAACCGTGGGTAAAGCGGAATTAGGCCGTACGTTTTTTACATAAACTTTCATGTATGTGGTTATTAGAGTTAACTTCAAAGCGATTCTTTGAAAGAAAAATATTTCTGGATTGATTGGTCATGAGTAAATGTAAGAGGGGAAGTGGAAAGAATGTCATATTTGGTACATGTGCAAAGTTCTATGTTTGTTTTGTTGTTCCATGATTTTACACTCAATAGCGGTGCTTCGAACATGGCTGACGTTTGTTGGCTCAGCGAAGAACATCACGAACATGGCTTGCCAGTTTCTAGAGCGATTGCAATATCGATCTACTCTCATCTCTCATGAAACAAATAAAGGTGTGTCTGAAAAAAATGATGTCATATGCTCCAGATTGGATGTTATTGACATCATGAAAGGGAATGCACAGCCTAACAAATCTAAACAACATCATGAGTAGTTTTTGGACCACGCAAGTAATGATGAGTACGGCAAAAGCAAGCTTATCCTCACACATGTGCACAAATACTAATACACGTTAATGTGAGCTAACATTCATGTGTGCTTTGATGTAAATGTTGCGATTAAAAAGAATTTTCCTCAGTAAATTAAGATAGTCCACTTTTTGTGCTATGAGCCTCGGTCCTCTCCCTGTCAAGTCCTTGTCCGATCGTGGCCGATATGTCCTGACCCTGACCAATGACTTCACCCGGATGCGGTGGGTCTACAGCCTACGCAAGAAGAGTGATGCTGCTCTTACACTTTGTCTCTGGCTACTAATGGCTAAGCGTCAGTCTCGCCACTCGCTGCATATCTTCCGCTCGGATTGCGGCGGCGAGTTTCTTGGTAAAATGGATAGTTTCTTTGCCGAGCGCGGGATTTTTCACGAGGTCTCTGTTCCTGCCACTCCTCAGCAGAACGGTGTCTCCGAGCGCTGGAACCACACCATGGAGGATGCGGTTCGTGCTATGCGGTCTGAGTGCGGTCTCCCGGAATCCTTCGCCTTCGATGGATTAGCCTACATGACGTGGGTCTGGAACCACCTCCTGCACGGTCCTCTGCCGGACCACATTACACCGAATGAGCTCTGGTTTGGCCACGTGTCGATCTGCGTCTTGCTCGTGTCTGGGGCTCAGTGGCTTATGTGTGGTACACGGAGGACCAACAGGGGTCCAAGGTCTCCCCGCGGGGTCGCTAGTGTGCCTTCGTTGGTATCTCCCCGCGGTTGAAGGCCTCGCATTTTTGGGACCCCGTCCATTGTCGCATTGTTGAGTCCCGCAAAGCTCTCTTCTTTGAGTCTGTCACCTACTGCGATCTGACCTCGATTGTGTCGATGTCTGTCACACACATTCCTACGTGTGAGGTTTCTCGACGGATGGGGAAGTCTGAGCCTACGAGCACCTCTCGTCCGGCTGATGTGTCCGTTCGAGCACCCTCACACTTCTTGGTCTCCAACTCTTGATGACCCGGCGATCATCGCTGTCGGCCCAGAGACCTCTCCCGCCCAGGCTGTCTTCTCTCCTTCGCCCTCGCACCCCATAGACATCCATGATAATGTCCCTCTGTCCACTGGTAATTCTGTCTCTGTGGGCGGTCCTCCTGCCACTCCCAGTCCTGCTTCTCCCATCAGTTCACTGCCCCTGTGCCTGTCCTCACCAGATGTGGTCGTGCCTTTCTTTGAGCCTTTGGTTAGCCCTTCGAGCCCAGGCTACTCGCGTGAGCTTGGTGGTCGTCTTCGTCCGTTGGGCTCTGAAGCCCAGCGAGTGTCACGTCCCGCACCCAGGCGCTTTACTTGCAGAGTTGCGAGTGGCGATCCCGGCACAAAGGCCCTCGGCGTGAGTGTCCATACAGATAACATAAAGGTAGATCCAGCATGTCCTATAGGGCACGATCTCGTCACTCATGAGTTTGTACCGCTTGTGATGCAGCAACTGACCTTGTGGTTGTCAAGCCCAGTTCTGAGGCGTATGCACTCGCCACTCAGAGCTCTCCCTCGTTGGCGCCTGATCCGGGCACACTTAGGGACGCCCTCTCATCAGAGGATGCCGACGCATGGCGTGCTGCCTGCGAGGGTGAGCTTCATGCCATCCGAGAGCATGGAGTTTATGAGCTAGTCGACCTTCCACCTGGGAGGAAGGCGATTCAGGTCAAGTGGGTCTTTCGCAAGAAGGTGAAGCCGGATGGCTCACTGGAATGCCACAGGGCTCGCTTGGTCGTCAAGGGGTACTCTCAGATCGAGGGCGTTAATTACACCGACACCTTTTCCCCTGTCGGCCACATGACCTCAGCTCGCGCTCTGTTTGGTTTGGTGGCTCAGCATGACTGGGAACTCACCAAATGGATGTCAACAATGCATTCCTCCATGGCTCTCTGGATGAGGAGATTTACGTGGCCCAGCCACCAGGATTTGAGGACAAGGACAAGGTCTGGCGCTTGCGCAAGTCCTTGTACAGGCTCAAGCAGTCTCCTTGGTGCTGGGACCGGGAGATCACAAGCACTTTGACTCCTGCCGAATATGTACAGAACGAGGCAGATCCCTCTCTTTTCATCGTACAGGCGCCTGAGCGGTTCACTACCATCCTGGTCTATGTGGACGACCTCCTGATCGCGTCTCCCTCCATGGAGGCCGTTAAGGAGGCCAAGGCGGTCCTCCAGACTGCCTATAGGATGAAGGACCTTGGTCCTGCAGCGGTATTTCTTGGCATGGAGATTGTACGAGACCGCACACGCCGGACGCTTTTGCTGCATCAGGCCCGGTACGCACGCGTTGTGGGGGAGCTCTTTAGTGACCTCCTTGGCGCGATGCCAATGGCCTCCACACCTCTCACACCTAATGAGGAGGACGCCCTGAAGGTGGACGATCCCACACAGCATGGGGAGACAGTTGATGTGACCTTGGACCTCTTCCTCAGTGGATCTCTGATGTACCTGGACACTACCACATGCCCCGACATCGCTTTTCCTGTCAACCTCCTTGCATAGTTTTTGCAGGCTCCACGTGCTAGAGCCCTCTTGGCGGCTGTGCGAGTGGTGCAGTACGCGGTTTCCACACCGTACCTCGGACTCTGATTTTGCCGGCAATGCTTGGTGGTTCTTAATGGCTACACCGACAATGACCGGGCCTGGAGCCCAGATGGACGCAATCGCACCAGTTACGCGTTCCTGCTTGGTGGTACCGCTGTGTCCTGGCACAGTGGGAAGCAGGGCTGCATTGCACGTAGCTTGTCGGAGGCAGAGTATGTTGCTTTGGGTCTAGGGGCTGCTGAGGCAGTGTGGCTGCAACGCCTGTTCCTTGAGTTGGGTCCGTAAGTGTCCGCCTTTTTGCTTCCGTGTGAAAACCAGAGTGCTCTTGCCATTCCGAAGAACTCTGGTGTCTTTCACGTTCAAACAAAACACCTTGCGGTTGAGCATCACTTCGTGCGTGATCTGGTGTAGCGACAGGTGATCTCTGTCCTATGGGTCAGCACCGACATGTAGCGTGCTGACTTCTTGACAAAGGCACTGGCGAGCAGGAAGTTTCTAGTGGCCATTCGTTCCGTTTAGGCTTCGCCCCTTGCCTAAGAGTGGTTGAGTACGGGGTGTGTACATGTCTATGTCTGTGTTACGACTGTTTATGCACTCGTTCTGGGACTCGTTTCAGTGCTGCACGTGTATGGACATGCGTACCATCGGGTTATGGGGAGTGTTGTGACTTGTGACATTCCTATCGACCTGTCAGTTTACTGTGACCACTCGGCCGTGTCCATGCTCGTGCACATCCCTAATGCAGACCCATGTGGCATCAGGGCGTCATCTGGTGGTGGACTACCTGCTCGGAGCTGATCGACGAACGCCAAAGATTCCTGGATTTTGTCTGGGACCTTCTGCAGTTTTTCTACAGCTTGTAGGATTTCATCGGTGGACTGGCCGTGGGCCCGATTTGCATGTCGTTGCATTGTGTGTCCACCGTTTTCTGCCAAATGCATGCATGTGACTTGTTGTAGCGTCCGGCTTGAGATTCTGCTCGTGTAGGTTCAGACGACGTAGCGTTGTGACTTGTCTATGCTGAGGCACGGCCAAAACAGTGGTTTTGGGCCGGTTTTAGGACAGACCTTGCACTGTCGCGTGCGACACCCGCCGTGCGCTGCGGCAGGTGCTTATGCCATGGACCTGTCATTTTTCATTTCTCTCTGCAAATGCTATTGAAGCATTCTGACACTTTGCCTTGTGTCCCTTCGCCAGACCCTTACCATTGTGTGCACGACTTGTGACTGTCGTCACCGTCTGATCAAGCACTGACGCCTAGTCAGCGGCAGTATCGTTAGGAAGCTTCCACGCATTTTCTTACACACAACATGAGACATGGACCCTATGCAAAGCATGACGGTGCAGACGCAACGGTAGAGTCAGATCCAACGCCTGATGCATGCAGACAACATCTGCGGTGGCAGTGACCGCCGGCGGTCCGACCGCCGAGGAGGCCTGTCGATGCTGAGCACGTCGCCAGGGAGAGGAGGCTCCAGCAAACTCTGAGTAGGCCTCAGTTTGCGTCGGCTCCACCGGATGACACTCTAGCAGTGTCGAGTCTCGCCGTCAGGAAGCTGCACGCCGATGTACACAAGCCAGGAGGACACAACAGAGCACAATGAGGATGCGCAAAAACCAACATAGCTCACTCGCTCCCATCACTTTGCTCTGTCTCGTATCTGAGTGCAAGTTCTATGGCAAGTGTTGACCGCATCCATGGCGTGTCTCACGCTCCATTGCTCTCACCCGCCCCGTCTCACACAGCCTATCTAGGAAACTGCTTTGTAATTAGAGACATGTGTACGATCAAGTCATGGGAGAGTTGTGATGTGTGGTATCTGTTGGTGTGTGTGGCTTCCACCTGTCATGAGCGACGGCAAGGAGAGCAGCGCTACAGGAGAACACGACGACATGATCCCGGATGCAGACGCAGCTGGCACCGAAGCACTGACGAGTGGTGGCTCCATCCACCAGCAGCTGCCAGAGAGCTGCCACGACGCCCTGGGTGCTTGCCGGGGTGCTTTGCGGTTTTTCTACAGACGCTAGAGTTTTCTCGGTGGACTGGCTCTTGAACTCGATTTGCATGTTTTGTATTTCCTGTCCACAGATTGGTGCCGGACTTGTTTGTGTGACCAGTCGTAGCGTCCGGCTTGAAATTTTGCATCTCTAGGTTCAGACGGCTTAGCGTTCTAATTTGTCTGCGTAGAGTTACGGCCAAAATAGTGTTTTGGGCCGGTTTTAGGACAGACCTTGCACTGCCGCGTGCGACACCTGTCGTGCGCCGCGGCAGGTATTAATGCTGTGGACTTGTCATTTGTTATCTCTCTCTGCAATTGTATTCAGTTTGAGTCTCCCGACACTCTGTTCGTGTCCCAACCCAGACCCTTACAGTTTTGTCTCTGACTTGTGACTGTTGTCACATGCTGACCTGGCGCTGACACCTAGTGTCGCGGCAAGTGGTTAGGAAGGTTCTAGGAAACTTCTCATGGTATCAAAGCAACGAGACCTCTCTCGCTGAGCTACGCCGCAGAGACGCAGCACCGGCAGCAGCAGTGAGATTCACCGCCGCCGCCATATCCTGGGACTCGTTGCAGCCGTTTTCAGGAGCGACATCACCACGCAGTCCCGTCCACCTCACCCGGTGAGCTGTGGCAGTCACCAGCTCCAGCAGCCAAGCGAAGCAGCAGGAGCAGCACCGGGTGGCAGCAGCAGTCGTTCCTGGCTGAGCATTCTGACCAAAAAAAAAGGGGGGATAAGCAGCTCACAGCAACAGCTCGCAGCGCGAATCGGCGGCTGCGAGCAGCAGCAGCGAGCAGCACCAGCGGCAGCAGTAGCCGCGGGTAGCAGCAGCAGCGTGGCGACAGCAGCAGCAGCGTGGCGACAGCAGCAGCAGCATTGCGCAAGCTGCAGCGCAAGCAGCAAGAGCAGCAGCAGCAGCATTGCAGCAGCAGCATTGCAGCAGCAGCAACAGCAGCTACAGTAGCGGCGTGCAGCAGGTGCAGCGGCAGCCTAGCAGCAGCGTGCAGTAGCAGTGCGCAACACTGCCTTGCAGCTGCCATAGCAGCTGCAACAGCAGCAGCACTGCGCGGCAGCAACAGCAGCAGCAGCGGCGGCGGCGGCGAGCAGCTGCAGCGTGCAGTCGCAGCTGCACACGCGCATAGTAGCAGCAGCAGCACGCGCAGCAGAGACAGCCAAGGCGGCAGCAGCACCTGCTGCTGCCCCCATTGCGGCAGGCGGGAAGCTACCTTGCAGCTTCCCAAGGCAAGCTCACTGCGAGCTCGCGGCGAGCTTGCGGCGAGCTCGCGGTGATCGGCGAGCCCGCAGATCGACGAGCTCGCCGCGAGGGTCGAGCCAGGCAGCCAACAAAAAAAAAGGGGGGGGGGAGAGGACAGGGGGGGGACCTTGAGTAGGACACCCCAGAACAACCCCAGAAGGNCGAGGAGGGGGCCCCAACAAAGAAAAGAAAAAAAGAAAAAAAAGCGAGGATAAAGAGAAAAAAATGGGGGGGGTTTCCCTTTACTTTTTTTCTTTGTTTTGTTTTTTCACCTTTTACGTGCGGCCTAAGGCCACCACCGTCGGCTGACGACGGAACCCGCAGTAGCAGCAGCCGTTGCGAGAGTTGCAGCGGTAGCAGCAGCAGCGAAAGTGGCTTGAGGCCACAGCCGTCAGCTGACGACGGCACCTGGTGCAGCATTAGCACCGAAGGCAACTTGAGTTTGCACACTTGAGTCGCACGGCAGTCCACCACCAACACCGTGGTGGCCATCCTCGCGGCGGAATCGCAGCACATCAAAGAGACTGTGCTTCGATCGCTCACCTCCCCTTGTGGCCTTGTGCCAGTGGGAGCGAGTGTCCCAGACACTCACCCACACCACACTCTAGAGATGAGCACATTGGCATGGCAGGGAGCGCAGCCGGCGCCGTGGCTGGCACCTGCTCTGCATACGTGGCAGATGCCGCGTCCACAGTGGCAGTTCCAGCCGTGGCACACGCCTCAGGCGTCCAACGGCTTTGCCTGCTACTTTTGCTACGACCGACACCATGGCTGGCGGCAGTGTCGCCAGCGCCCTGCTGGGTGGCGACCGCCCTGGTTACGGTCCCGCCCTACTCCACCATCCGCCTCCGATACATCAGCTCATACAGTCGCGCCCCTCAGTGGAGCTATGGCGGTGGTGTACGCCGAGCTCCATGGTATGAAGCGCATGGTGCAACAGCTCATAGACCACGTGATCTCTGAGCGGGCTGTTGCCATCATGCCGCTTCACACACCCTCTTCTTCCTTCTTGCCATCCTCACCTCTGTCAGTGTCATTACTTGACGATGCCACGCCTCCCGACCTTAGCTCTACATCTGACACCCTACGCTCTGTGCTGGAGGCAGTTGGAGTCATCCCGACCAGTGACCCCTCCACTTCTAGGGTAGTCTCTTCGGCTCGCCATCGTCGTTCTTGGACTCGGCACGCGAGGCAGCGGAGAGCAAGTTTGGCGAGACGTGTGCAGGAGGTAGCAGCAGACGTAGCATCGGCAAACGTCACCACGGAGCTGAATCCCTCCTCCCCAGTCACAAAGTTGGTGCGGTACCCCTTCGCAGCTTCTACCGGTACGTCGGTCGAGGGGGGGATGGAGTGTCCGCCAACGACCACCGACGAGTGCATGAGGGATGTGACAGACGGTGCTTCACGACAAGGCGCTCTCAGTGAGGACGAGCCATCCGACGAGTGGTCCGACGTGGATTCGGAGACGGACGAGTGGTCTGATGCGCAGTTGGAGGCAGACATGGAGATGGAGACTATAGTTGACGTAGCAGAGACCACAGAGGCAGGTGGGGCAGCACCAGTGGATGAGGCAGTAGTAGCCGTAGCGGTGTCAGCCGGCACATGTAGAGAAGACGTCTGTTCCGCTACATTGGTGACCAGTGGAGTGTCGCCAGACGTCCAGGCAGTGGGTGTGTTGGCAGCCATCGACGTCGTGACAGTAGCAGCAGTTACAGTCACTGCTACTGACGGGACGTTGGCAGTAGACGTGGCTCTGGAAGGAGTCTCAGGTGACGAGATCCCCTCGTCTCCTGTCCACGGGTTGATCAATCGAGTTCCCATAGCTCCTGCCGAGGTGCCTGTCGTGGGGGGGATGGTGTGTCCGCTGACGACCGCGGCGGAGCTCGGCATTGGTGATGCGACTACTCTACACCACAGGATGATTGAGGTGGATGACGCCACACAGCAGACTCAGCTAGCGGAGAGTTCAGCGGGGGGAGACATTCGCTGTGACGGAGACTCTTTGTCAGTGGAGGATTGGTCCGATGCTGAGTCAGAGTCGGGGATGGAGTTGGTGATCGTTGATGTTTTGGCGGATGACGTGACGACAGTCAATGCCGGAGCTGCGCCCGACGATGCGCACGCTCCTGCATTAGTTGGTGTGGAGACAGCTGCCATGGTGCCAGGAGCAGCAGCAGGAGGAGCAGGTGATACAGATGCTGATGCTCGGCCCACAGCAGACACCCAGGTGGTTCTGGCAGAGAGTGCTGGGTAGCAGGAGGAGGTGATTGACTGCCAGGACGAGGTAGACCTCCTCGATGAGGACCAGTCGTTCGTCGTGGAGCGGTCGGACGCAGGGTCGGAGGCAGACATAGAGGCCCAGTGCGCTGCCGTTCTTGCAGTAGCCGCGGCTAGAGCACGCGATAGCCTCTCGGTGAGAGCAGACGTCCGCGTGTGCGACATGGAGGATGCAGAGCGAGCTGCAGACATCCGACACCGCGCTACCCTGACCGGTGTCGTTGACACCACGGCGGTTCCAGCCGATGACATAGCTANGGAGGAGCAGGTGATACAGATGCTGATGCTCGGCCCACAGCAGACACCCAGGTGGTTCTGGCAGAGAGTGCTAGGTAGCAGGAGGAGGTGATTGACTGCCAAGACGAGGTAGACATCCTCGATGAGGACCAGTCGTTTGTCGTGGAGCGGTCGGACGCAAGGTCGGAGGCAGATATAGAGGCCCAGTGCGCTGCCGTTCTTGCAGTAGCCGCGGCTAGAGCACGCGATAGCCTCTTGGTGAGAGCAGACGTCTGCGTGTGCGATATGGAGGATGCAGAGCAAGCTGCAGACATCCGACACCGCGCTACCCCGACCGGAGTTGTTGACACCACGGCGGTTCGAGCCGATGACATAGCTACGCTCGTCCGAGCTACAGTTCCTATAGCCGAGCGCCTACGCTCCACGGTCGACAAGCATGAGGAAGTGGTGGCTCGAGCAGAGGCGCACCTGCAGAGTCTCATGGCCGAGCTTCGGGAGGCCAGCAGCCGTTGGTACACTACAGATGCTTCTACACGAGAGGTTGCTGAGATGTGCATGGAGGATGTGCACACCCGTCTTGAGGCTGCGGAGTGGTCCCTACAGGATGCACGTTGGCGACGGGCGGATGCACAGCAGCAGGTGGACGATTGGTTGTGCACCAGGGGCTTGGCGTTTCTGTAAGGTGTATGGGTTCCCGATGACAGCGACGATGCTGTAGCGGCAGATACACCGATGGATGACGACGTCTGGCCACCTGACACCCGAGTGTCGAGTGTGTCAGCAGCAGCCAGTGACTCCGCAGCACCACCCCCTTTTGGTGCAGCTGCTACGGATGCGGATGTGCTCAGTAGTGACGACCTCCTGCCAGCAGCTGGTGATCAGGCAGCAGCTGAGTCACCTATTGGCATGGAGAGCTTCCTACGCGACGAGGAGACAAGGATGCAGGAGGCAGTGACTCGCGCCGACGCGCACATGATGGAGGTCCACCATCAGATTCATTCCGTGACTGACCGCCTACACGCCGTAGATGCAGCTAGCCGGCAGGCTGTTGCAGCAGAGCTCGACGAACTGCACACGCGTCTCGACGCAGCGTAGTCTCTGTGGCAGCATGCAGCACATCAGCTGGCATGCATACGGGAGGCGATACAATTGGAGGAGGCCCTCAGCGCTGCACCAGTCACATCAGCAGATGACGATAGCAGTGACGACTAAAACACCGATGACGATGACAGCGACGACGCCGCTCCGAGGTGAGGCTCTGTGCGGACACATCCCACCAGCATCGTCGTCACCCTTGTTATTGTTGTGCAGGGGTATGTGGCCATGGGGGAGCCGCGCTCCCTCCTCACGGATTGTGTTGGGAGCAGCCATCAGCTTTGCTCGTACTGTTAGCCTCTGCAGCCCAAGGGGAGTGTTAGTGTGAGGACTTTGGTCTGACATCTCTTTGAGGAGAGCGAGGTTACTTAGGGTGCAGCACGAAAAAGGAATAGCCTAGGCAGCAGGTTGGGGCAGCAGCGTTGTTGATGCAGCGTGCGGGCTTCCACGCTCGTTGCTTAAGTCAGCTGCCCCCTCAGTCTGCTGCTCTAGAGTCTAAGTCTGGAAGCTCTGGGTTTGTTACTCAGAAACGCGCGCGCCAGTGTTAGCGCCAGAAAGCAGCTGAAAACTGTAAGTGACTGAATAGGAATGAACAATGAACAACAATGGGAGACCCCTCCAAGTTCTAGGCCCCCCCCAGCTCTGTAGAGCTTGTTACTCAGTTCAACAGCCAATCAGAAAATAGCTCAGTTCAGGCTGGCAGGTTTTCTCGGTGAGGCCTGCCAGACAGCCGACAGCCCAAAACCCGGGCGTCGTCCGTTTTGCCTGAAAACTGGACCATACCATAATACCGCCGCTGCGAACGCAGCCGTGCGGTCAGAATCTGCTAGAAAAATAGTAGCGAGGAGTTATGGCAGCCTAAACCCAGATAATGCCCACAACGGTTTATGCTGCCACACAGGGCCATGCAACATGCAACTGGGACCCTAGGCAGTGCATGACGATGCAGACGCAATGG